>QTSX02007274.1:0-181664 GCA_014839935.2 Entomophthora muscae
CTTATATACCAAGCTAAATGACACCATTCTGAAAGAAATGGTGTGATAGCTTTTATTATAGTTTGAACTTGAATTTATGTTTGCAGAAATTAATTAAATACCCAGTTTTCATGCACAAGTGATATATGTGAAGCAGCTAAGCATTATTATTACATCATATCCTCTTTGTAATCAATGCAAATCAATTAAAATGATGTATTCAGTTAATTGTAACTCTTCCGCATATTTTTAAAATGATAAAATATTAAAGAATTCCATTTAAAGAATGCTCAATTTGAGGTTCGAAGCTCACTTGAACCTTAAAATCAATCTAAACAGTGATAAAAACATCCTAACTTCAAACTATCATAAAATCCTAGAGAATTGAGCTTTTTAAATAAAATAAAATGCGAAAATAAAGCTCTCAATCTTATCTTTAATTTCGTCAAATAAAAAACATCTGTTGTGTATTCAAAAAAGAGTATTTATTAGCTTTGAAGTGATCTACTTTATATCATTAGATATAATCATATAATAAAATCTGGATTATGCTCTTTTAAATTACTTTCGCTTTAATATTGAGCATAGTATACATATTAAAATTTTTACACCAATAGAAAGATAAGATTCTTAGCTTCATTTTGATAGTTTACAGTGTGAAAAAATATTAATTTTTCATTGAGTTATTAATGTTTTAAATATAAATTGTGTAATTAGTTACTTTTTCAAAATTGAACTGTGTTATGCTGCGACTTGAGCAGCATGTGCATTAGAAAATGGCCTAATCTCTAAAATAATGACCCATATGTACACTAAAAGCCAACTCACATCATTCTGTATGTGAATCCATGTATTTTGGATTTCATTTTGAATAGTTTTGTTTTGCGCGTGAGACCTTTGTTGCTGTGTTGACCTATTTTGACTGTTAACGCCAAAAATCCCTGTTAACAGAGTGTATATTTTAACCTGATAGTTGGATTTATTTTAAATCTGAAATGATTTTGTTTTAATCTGAGTTCATTTTGCTTGTTGCCATAGCTTTTAAAACTACTGTATTTAACACATTCTTGTTTTTCTCTTTAAAAATTGTCCCCAACTTTAAACTTTACTGATGCAAATTCACTCTTAGAGGCCTCCCAAGCCTACCACCAACGCTATCCCCAAGAGCACGGCTGCTTCTGCTCAGGCAAGAAAGACCAAGGCTACCCTCTCCAAGCAGACTCCTAAAGAAAAAAATGCTTGCCAAGACCCCCACACCTTCCCCCACGCCTGAGGCTGATAGCCCTACCCCTCCCCACTCTCCCTTTGTCTACTCCCCCTCTGATCTCCAGGAGGAGAACATCCACTCCAATGATGAAGATGAGAATAAAAGAGTCTCTGAAAACGACTCTGGTGACCATGGTTTTGCAGCCTCAGAGGAGAAGCCTATCCTAGAGTGGGACCTACATGCAGTTGCCAATATCTGCAATGTCAATGGGCAATTTATAGTTCCATATTTTCTCCTGAGTTGTTTCCTATTATGACCAAGAAGGGGGTGCTGGCTTTGTCAAGGACAGCTTCCTTTTCATATGCAATGACCAGAGAAAAAATATGGTGAACCATCACTACAAATGTGATAGTCCAGGTTGCCACACACAATTAACTACAATTGGGTTTACTCAAGTCAAGGAGCTCACCATTGAGCATGACTGTTTGGGCTCTGATATGATTCTCTATTATCTTATGCTCTGGTACCTTTGCCAAGCCATTCCTTTCAACAAGGACTTGACTTCAACTGAGCTGGTAACTCATGCTCTCCTTTACCTGAATAAGGATCAGAGAGAGGAGGTTGGAGAAAAGACCAGACTCAATGGTATGTGACTGATCAACAGTCAATTGATGCCAATATTGGTGTCAGCACTAGAAGTATCAATGAGCTTGTAATTTTGGAAGTCCAGAAGACTACCATGCTCAGAAAGCCCTTTCTGCTACACAGCAACAGGCAAGGTTCCCCAAACCGTATTTTTTGCTTTTCAACACAAGAAGATCTTGTAGCCTTCTAAAGTGTGATACCTGGTTTGCCAATGGGACTTTAGCCTCTTGTCCAAAGCTATTTTATCAGCTTTGGGCCATTCATGGTCAGGTCAAGGAACATAATATCCCCTTTATCTTCTTCTTTCTCCCTAATAAAAGGGAAGATACTTACATTCATGCCTTGAATATACTCAAGCAAAAACTGGATGCCATCTTGCCCACACTTGAAGAAGAGCCAACTGAGAAAAGGGGCCACAAGAAGAAGAATGTCAGCCCAGAGGCTACTCAAGAGCAACAGGTCATAACCAGAAAGGCGCCAGAGTCCCTTCCTTACTATACCATGTTGATGGTTGACTTTGAGGCTGCACAGGCCAACACCTTTATCAAGGTATTTAGGAGTGAGCCCCAAGGCTGCTTCTTTCACTACTACCAGGCTCTGTGCAAGAACCTGATGAAAAACCAGCCCTCAATAAGCTGGTATACAAAGATGGTAAAAAGGAGGCCAGAAAGATATTCAATTGCTTTGCTGCTCTTGCCATGGTCAGAAAGGAAGAGGTTAACCTTTTTTACGACAAGCTTCCCAACAACAATTACATTCTTGGGAACCAAGAAGCATTTTCTCCTTTCATACAGTATTTTGAGCACCAGTGGGTAGGTGTATTCCAGGGACATTGCTTCATCTGCAAGGGTGGCAACTCAATTAATTGGAACTGCTATAAGCAGGTCAAAGCCGGCGTAATTAAGACCATCTCCTCACTTGAAGGTTGGTATAATCAATTTTACTGCCTGGCTAAGGCAAAAAAAGCCTATGTTCAATGTGATAGTCAAAAAAATGAAGATTCAGCATGCACACAGAGATCAGATATACTCCCAGGCTGTCAAAGGCAAAGCTTTTGTAGCCAAGCATGCTGGCCAGCAGGTCAAGTTTGCAAGTGTTACCAAAGTGGTTTTGGCCTATTACACTAAAGAGGGCTGCCTTACCCATCTCAAAGACATTGCCACAGCCCTTGGATCTGATTTATAATCCACTTTTTTTAAAAATAAACTTCTTTCTTTCAAATATTTGATTTTAACCTTATTTTTAGTATATACATGTTTAATAGTGTAAAAATTTAATACAAAAATAGCATTGTTTTAGGATGTGTTGACTTTGGAGCTTTGCACACTATAGTTGGTATTACCTGACCCCATATTTTTATTGCAGATTTGAAATTCTTGGATGATTTTAAGTCTATTCAAATGTTTTTTATATTTTTGAAATTATTTTTGGGCTTTTATTAATATTTTAACTTATCTGGTGTGGTTTAGCCAGAAATCTGAGATAGGGTACAAGATGGCATCTTTCTAGATGGTGTTTTTGGACACATTTTGAGATGGCGTCTATCTAGATGGTGTTTTCAAGATAAGGTCATTCAAGATGGTGTATTGCACCAATAATCAGGGTCAGAAGCATGGTGTTACCATTGGTTACAGCTTTGGGGGCGGCAGCAAGGTACTTGGGAACAGATCCAGTCTGTTTAATAGCTAGAAAAGGAGTTCCCACCACAATAGGTGAGAAGCTTTTACTGTAGCGGGACTTTGCAGCGTCCCTGAATGCCACCCAGGTAACCTCAATTTCTTGGCTGGCCCAGTTGGTAAACCACACAGCGGCAGGCCCCGTGAGGCGCCCAGACACAGTGGCAACCCATATGGGCTCAGGGACCTGGTAGATACGGAGGCAGGTTTGGTGGATTGAAGCCAACTGACAATGTTGGACCCTTTGACCCCACCTGCAAAGGATTCCAGCTGAAGATTGAGCATGCACTGTGAAAGGTCTGACTGGGGAGGGGTGACACTGGCGTCACGCTGTCCAAGACAGAGCCGGTTATACACACTTGTAAGAACTAGCTGGTCTTGGTAAATAACGTATCTGTTGGGGATGTCCCCCTTGGGGATTGGCAGGAAGGTATTTTGATGGGGAGTAGCCATACAGCCTGTACTCTGTCCTTTATTAGGGGGAATTTTTCTTTTAGGTAGGTTGTGAACCTACTGCTGCTACCACTGTTGCAACTGAACCAATGAGAGTTCAGTATTTGGAATTGGGGAAGACAACAGTCAATAGAAAGGACAGAATAATAAGAATAAGGTATCATTTATTGTAGAATATTGTGATTAATATACTATATGGGGAAAGCCATAAGACCACAAGGGGTTGGCATAGTGGGATGTTCCATGTAAGGTTCAAAGCTGACAAATAACTCATGCGGGGATCAGCAGGTCAAATTGGCAGCACTCCTAATTAAGATGAAGTGCACGCCATTTGATACTTCCATCAGATTGGTCCATGTTGTTAGATACGTCAAGATCTGACTCATTGAGCGCCCCCTGTGTATTGTAAGATACATTAGCAGGCAAGTCTGGAAACTTGGTTGCAACAACATATTGATACAGACACCTGAAAGGAAGATAACAAGTTCTTAGTTATACCTGGATAGATTGCAGCCTCTGGCTAGATTGTACTCCAGTTTCAATAAACATAATTATCTTCAAAGTTCTATTCTATTGTAGTCTCTAGTGCTCTTGCATAGGATTAAATAGAGTACATTGGTAAGACTAACATCTATCTGAAGCTTCAAAAATACCAGCAATAACCCAAGTTTCTCAATATATATAAAAATATTTTCCATGACTAAAAAATCAAGCATACAAAAAATTACAACTATACCCATAATTTAAAACATGAGAAATCATATATGTTTATTTAACAGTCCTTGTAAATTAGCAACTGAAACCCCATATCTTTTACTAGTATTATGATGGATTATAGATATTTCATATAATTTCAACTCTAAAAAGGCTTCTTAAAATATTTTTTATGTAAAAAATTATAATTTCATCTAAAAAAATTTGATAAGAGTGGAACATACATACATGTCAAGGGACCAGATTTTAAACCTATAACCTTACTTTTGGTGATCCTCATCTTCCCCTTTACTATCAAGATTATTAACTCATATGACAATTCATAACACTATCTCCCCTGTTCATACTTGATCCTTCAAACTTAGCAGGATAAAGCCACAATATATTTAGCTTAAAAGATGGATCTATCTATTAACAAAATTATCCTTTCATGGATATTTATCTCTCTCTTTAGATTACCTCATTGTCATAAGAAGCATAAAGCAAAGTTTATTAATAATAGCTAATTTTGTTGTCAAGGGTGGTGAAAATTTCCTCAAGGAACTACTTGACCCCAACCACTTTATTCTCTTTTTAACACCTTCACATGCCCTCCTGGTAACCCTGATCCTTGGACTTTCTCTTCTTCAGAGCAACCCAGGTGACAACGTCCCAGAACTTATAGGCAGATCTGCCATTCTCTGGTGGAGCTTTTGGTAGAAAATTTTCAACTATGAATTAGTCAAAATTTAGCCTTGAGGTGCTTATGCCAAGTGTCAAGGTTATAAGGGGTCTTAATCTCACTGTAAATAAAGGAATTGTAGCTGTTCTGGGGGCGTTGGCCCCACTCTTTTTTTCTCCTGGTAGTTGTCTTCTTGCCAACCCATTGATGCTTGAAGTATTCAAGGTGGCCCTTGAATATGACAGAGTGATCTTAGATATAAGTATCATATTTAATGCTCTCAAAGCTAACACTAATGTCTTATTGATTTAAAAATCCAAGGCAACAAGCTGGGTGACAGAAAAGCAGTAATATTTTCACTTTCATCATTGAGGTACTTCTCAAAGAGCTCCTTCTTGCTCTTGAAGTTTTTGAGGAGGGCCTGTCTAGAATAAAAGAAGACATGTAATTTTTCATTAAAGGTGACTGCAAAGTCTCTGAACTGAGCAAGCTCAAAGTCCACTATGATAACTTTTGACCCAAAGGTGCACACATGAGCAAGCTACTCAGCAGCAAGGGCAGCCACATCTTCCTCTGAGGAGGAAGGATTTCCTTGGGTGGTGTATGTAGGGGGAAGCTTGTTAACAGGAAGAGAGCTCAAGGCATCTCTGAAAATTTTAGATTCTCTAGTGTAGACCTCTATCTCTGCACCAGTAATAATGAAGTAAACCAGTAAGATTTCCTGGGATCTTAACTGCCTGTACAGCACCTGGAGCTGCTCAAATAGGAATGGGAAAGTGGAAAAGTGCTGTTGAATATCCAATCAATAGAAGTGTTGAGTTTCTTCAAATTTGACTTTATAGCCTAGATTATAATCCTATAACTTACTTCCTGATCATTGTCATTGATCAGAACATCTCACAATCCTTGGTCTTACTGAGGGCATCTGAAAGGACCAGGTCTTTGACATTGGTGGTGCTCCTGGCCAGGGGGTTAGAGGCTTGATGCCTATCACTGATAAACTCAACCAGCTGATTGTGGTTTGTTACATTCTTAAAGTTGGTGAGAGACAGGTGCTTACATCAAACACAGCCAGATGAATGGTGAAAATTTTTGAAGTTGGTATAATCTTAACCATATTTTACTTCAGGAGGAAGAATATTACAGTGTTTGGCATAGTTCAAGTATTCTCATCCTTGTGGTTTGCACTTTTTAACAGTGATCAGTGTTAATATTCATTGGACAGGAGCAGTCCTCACAGGTATAGTGCTGGATCTTGAACACCAGTTGACATTATTGCAGCTAAAAAAAACCATTGACCACCATGGCCAGCCCACCAATCACACTCATTATGGGGAAAACTTGGGAAGAGAAGAGGTAACATTAAACTTCCCATCAATATTAAAAGTGTTTTGGACTACTAGAGAATCTCACAGGCTAGAAGGAGCATGCAAAGCCAGGAAAGTAGTCAGGGCGCAACTTCAAATCAGCCCCAGAGGAGCTGGAATCAAGGGAGCTTGGTGGAGAGGTAAGAGGGGGACTTGTACTGGTGCTCCTCATATGAGGGAGACTTATTCTTGTGAGTGGACTTCCTTTTAGAGTGCTGCTTCTTGATTGGTTATTTTTTAGATGCTGAGTTATAGAAGCTATGGGATGCCATTCTTGCTTCTGATTCCTCACCCCCAGTGGAGTGAACTGAGTACTTCTCAGTGGAGGGATTTGAGGAAAGCTCTGGGGAGGGCTTCTTTCTGGGAGGAGTTTTGAGAGCAGTCTTCTTTGAGGATGATTGCTTTACTCTAGGAGCTTTAGGAGCCTTGGAAGGATGTTTTGTACCTTTTGGCTGCTTATAGGTATCCTTGTATTGTAACTAACAAGTAAAAAGTTCCAAAAAAATCAATACAATTAAAAAACAAAAAAATCTAAAATGAATGAAAAAGAAGCCTTTTTTATAAGGCTGTCAAAATTTGGGATATTGATTAATTAACATATTCAACCAATTATTGCAGGATATCTGTTAATCACTCATTGGAATTGTTTCAACAGAACAATGCAGGCTGCAGGATCAATGAATCAATGACCAAATCATATCCTGGCATTAAAAAATCCCTGTTTCTAATCAATTAATGGATTATGTAGATTATGTAAAATTGATTAGTTCACCTCAACAACCACCTCAAACATGCTTCTCATAATAATTAATATTCTAAACTTTAATTACATCCTAGAACAAGGGCCATCATATGGGCCATCATCTTAAGCACTTCTAGAAGAGTCCAAAATGGACTGGGCCATCAGGCCAAACACTCTAAGATAAAAAGGCTTTGGGCCTATTGTATTAGAGTAGCTCAGATTAAGTGAAACAATCATCTCTGTGAATCAGTAGCCAACCACTAGCTAACTAGCCCTGTAAGTGGCCCAGGTAGACAGAAAGAATACCAATCTGTGGAAGATGTCAAGCAAGCTTCTGTCAAACCCACCCCAAAAAGGGCTGGGCCTCCTGCTATCTTGACCTAGTGCTACTTCAGTCTCTTCTAGTGTCATGATCTAGTTTGGAGGCAACCGCCAGAATTAACTCATTCTTCAAGTCAACTCACTGAATGTCAACAATTTGTTGGGATTCAGTAAACCAACATTATTTTAGTATTTATCTGCTGGAATTGGGCATTTCCAAAACTAAGCTAATTTTTCATAGTGAATTATTAAGTCAGAATTGCAAAATTAAAAAGGAACAAACATAATGTTGACACCATTTAAAAAAAGGCTTAATTTTAAGCCAAAAAACTAATATAATTTACTATGAAAATGTAAGTTTCTTTGTACTTTAAGATTAAGGTTGACTACAGTAAGTAATATCTGGATGTTAACCCCAAATAAGAATCCATGAGTTTCTTAATAAATTATACAATATTCTAAAAATAACTATTTTTTATATTTTATACTACTGTTTTTATTAAATAAATAATAGGATAAGCATTGAAAAAAGACATATGCCAACTTTCAGAGCATTCTTTGTATTATTTAGATATTTACTGTTATTTTAAACTCACTGGATAAACTATACCTTATTTCCGGAAGTCCACTTAAGCCAAAACGCATATGTTAAAACTAGAAATTATATATGTAATTATAATGTCAACTTTGTGTCAAATTGACATGTTGCCTAAATTGCAACAAAGGGGTTTGGCTAAGCAAAAAAAGTGACATAATTTAAGCAAGATTTAATAGGAGATCTACTATAAAAGAACGCTGACTGCCTGAATGTCAACACCTTCACTTGTTTATTAGCAAAACACTGCCGCTTAACAAAAAGCACACATACAATGGTATGGTAATTCAGGCCAAGGTACCCAGGCATGTACTTTATATTTCCCTCTACAATCCCTATTATTTAGTTTTCATAAGTTACATATGCAAATCTTTAAATTTTTAAATTTAAAAATAATCAATTTTGGCCTTAAAAACCAACTCTGGAAAATATTAACCAAGCTTTATAAGTGATTTACATAGTGTTTTTTCACTTTAATGCTGACTGTCAGTATGTCAACGTCAAAATTAAAGCGTTTTTTTATGCTGAAAAACTAAATTAAATATTTTTGACTATTATGACTACCAGAATGTCAACTTTTTATTTAAACATGGTTTTTTCTATTCTTTACTAATAAACTAGCTCTAAAATTACTTTCCATACTTCTATAAACTATTTACATATATAATAAAAAATAAAACAAGTGATTATTATTTAATTTTATTCATGTTTCACATGATTATTCTTACTTTATGAACTATACTCTAATTATTGTAGGACAAATCTTCCAAAAAGCCACAAAAGAGCCCCAAGTCAACCAAGAAAGTACCCAAAGCCTCTGGAAAGGCCCAAAGTCCCTACCCCAACAAAAAACCAGCCAAAGAGCCCTAAAAAACCAGAAGACAAAGGAGAAGACACCAGACCCTGAAAGCAAAGAGCCCTCACCTGCCCCCTCCTCTTCTCCAAGCTGGTACCAATCAGAAGGAGATGAGGTTCCACTAAAAAAGCAAGGAAGAAAGAAAGAAGATACCCAAGAGTCCAGAACCCCAGTCAAGCCCAGATGAATCAAGCTCAAAGGAACCAAGCCCCAAGGAATCAAGCTCATCCCAGTCCAAGAAGCACAAGAATCTAACTCCAAATAATTCCCTTCCACCACCCAACAAATCTGCACCTTCATCCTCCTCATCAAGTATCAATAAAGAAGATCCTGATGATTACCTGTCTGACTATCATCAAGCACCAATTGGCCCATGAGATCCCCTAAAGGTTCACAATATATATAATGTCAAAGGAGAGTTTAAGCTCCCAAAGAAGTTCCCTTGGTTTTCCCTCTAATGTCTGTCAAAGGAGGTGCAAGTTTAGTCTGTGATGGCTATGTTTTCAATTGAAACAATCAGAAGAGAGCAGGAAGAAGCAAGCATTATGTATGTGAAGATAGAAGCTGCGCTGCCAGGATCAATACAGAAGGATGGGATAAAGTCACTAGTGAAAAAGGAGAGCACATATGCAATGCTCCAATAAATCTTATTGAAAAGCTTCTAAAGTGGTACCTCTACCAAATGGTCCCAGTCTCCAAAGACATCAAGGCTTCTGATCTGGAAGTTAATGCCACCACAAACCTAAGTAATGAGAACCTGAAGCTCATCCCTGATCACGACCAGTTAGTGAAGTACATATGTGACAAACACCGTGATCTATTCCCCCATAAGAAATCTGCCATGGTCCAAGGAGAGTTAGTATTGACAGAGGAGTTAAAGATGTTTAATGGTGACGAGGGATTCCTTTTACATGATGGGCCTACAGCAGAGGCAAGAATTATATGTTATGCTACACAACAGAACCTGAAGCAGTTGAGGTATTCAGAGACCTGGTTATGTGACAGTACCTTTGCAGTATGCCTCGCCTTTTTTACCAACTATGAGTTGTACATTCCCTTATTGAAGGCAAGGTGATCCCATTTGCCTACTTTCTGCTTCCTGGAGCAACAGAAGAGATCTACACAAAGGCCTTTAAAATCCTTCAGGAGGGCATCAAAGCCCTACCCAGTAATAGAAAAAGTCCCCCTGGCCATAACACTAGAACCAATCCAGATGATGATGAAAAAGATGAAGCCACCCTTGCTGCAGAAAAAGAAGCTCAAGATAAAGCACTTGGACCCTCAACTATAATCATAGTCTATAAAACTGCCCAGTATAACACTTTTGTAAATACCTTTGATGGAGAGGTCCAGGGGTGTTTTTTCCATTATCAACAGGCTGTCAACAGGCAACTAAAGGGTCTACCTGAGCCCAGCAAGCTCCACCGTCTAGATACATCAGGAAAGTGCAAGTTGTTAATTCAGCAGTTTGTAGCACTAGCCTTTGTAAAGCCAGAGAATACTGGACAAGCCTTTGACCTCCTATACCAGGATCCATATGCCAAGAAACATGATGGTGCCTTCTACCCTTTCATTGAATATTATGAACCATAGTGGATTGGACGTAAGGTCACTAAGCGCTGGAGCAAGCCTAGAGCCAAAGCTAACTGGAACTGCTACCAGGCAGTTTTTTAAGGATGAGATGAAAACAACTTCATCTTTGGAGGGCTGGCATAAGCATATCAAGTCCTCCTTTGTAATCAAGCCCAGATACAACACCTTCTATGAGCACCTCAAAGTCCAACAGGGGAAGGCTGTTGCATCCATCAGAGATCTTGAGAACCACCCATCCAAGAAGAAGAGAACCATCAAAGAGAAATCATATCAAGAGAAGATCAAGGACGTTGTTAAGGCCAAATATAAGCTTTCAGAGATTGGGGAATACCTCAAGAAGATTGCCACAGTTCTTAATGGCAACCAGGTGATCACAGTCTAGCTTTCAATTAAATTTATTGAGTATTGCCTAATTTCTATATAGTTCTTATTATTAAGTATAATATTTTTAAATAAATAGTTATTCTAAATATCTCATTGATAATTTATGATACTTTTTTTACAAAATCATTGATTTTCTATTGATAGTTTGATACTTTAGACTGTATTACATGGCCTATATTAGTATTTTACTAGTAAATTATGTGTTTTGTGTAGTTTTTAATATAGAAAAAACTTTATATTACTGTTTCTGATTATTATATTTTCCTATAATCTGGAAATTTTTATGTAGTATCTTTTTATGCATTAGTTTTTTTGTCTTTATAAGTGTGAAAAAATTTATTATAGTAAAGATAGCTAAGTTCATAGTAAAATAAAATAAAAGTGTATTTTTATGAATTTTTTAATTGTCATTTATAATTTTTTATGGACTTTTTAAAATCTATGTTGTCACATTACCCCAAAAAAATATCTTGAAGCTTAATTTCATTAAGTAAAATGTTCAGGAAACAGGTTTCTGCTTATTAAAAAAGTGTTGACATTTAGTAGTTTGCATGAGTTAAAACTTAATTCTGACTTTTCAATGCTGTTGACATTAAAGTATTTTTAATTCTGATTATTGACATATATTAAGTCAACTTGTGGAATGGGTTAATTCTGGCGGTTGCCAATTTGGATAGTGTGTGTGCAGGCAGAGCGCCTTAAAGTCAGCCCATTAGAACAAAAGACTGATGATTCCTTATTGACTTGATGATTGATCCAAGTCTTATTTCCTTAATGTGATACTCTCTTAGGCTATTATTAGTGGAGCAGAAGACAATACTGTTATCATACAGTATGATTATCTATAGTAAAATATAGAAACAAACTATAAACTTATATCCAGAAGTGGGAAGAACTGTCCCAAATCCTCCAGGCCTTGGGTCTTGTCAGACTTGCTACTTCTGATGACAATAAGTATTCTGGGCCAAAGTTTACGCCATAGTCACAGGTTCTCTGTACTTTCCTAATATTAGAAGACTTAAGATATCATCTGGCAGATGATAAAATACCCAGTCCGCAGATTTTCTGACAAAGGCTTTTATTAGAAATTTATAAGTAAAAAACTGGGTAAAAGTGTGTATTTACCAAAGGTTAAAACAGAAGGCTAAAAGTTAAAAGACATTCAAGAGGATTAAAAATTGAGATAATTTTTATTTTAAAATTCAAACATATGAAAGAGAAAAAAGTATATCATATTAAAAATCCAGATGATTTTATTATGTAAAAGTAAAGGCTTTCTAAGTGGAAAGTGAAAGTTGTCAATATTATGAAAGACAATTAGCAAAAATATGCTGAATTCACACTGTCAATTAGGAGAATTTTAGACATTATTTAATACAACATCAGCATTGTCACTTTTTTTTGAAAATACACATTATTTTTTCTAGCAGGCTTGATTAAAGTTAAGCAAAACCACAAATATAAACTTTTTCTGGTGTTTTTGTTTGGATAATGAAACAAAAAACTTTAAAAAATAATATAAAAATCATCAAAGCTCTTTATTGAAAATTGTATTTTGGTAGCAGAAATATGATGTTATCATTATGTATATAGTAAACTGTTAAGCATTAAATTGATTTAATGAAAAAATTAAAGTGTCAATTTCCCCACTGACAACATTATTGTTGTATTTTGGCATAGTGATCTAGGTTTACTTACACCACTCTGATTTTCTTAACTCCACCCCTGTGATTAATCATAGGAAAAAGTAGCTATTCCTTACTTCCAACATTATTTTTTACTATAAATTATATATTATCTTTCATACAGTAGTTTTAAAAGCTATGAAAACAACCAAAAAATACCTCAGATTTAAAAAAATGATTTCAGATTTAAGCAAATCCCAACTATCAGGTTAAAATATACACCCTGTTAACAGAGATTTTTGGCGTTAATGGGCAAAATGGGTCAACACAGCAACAAAGTGCTCACGCGCAAAGCAAAACCATTCAAAATACAATCTGAAATACATTGATTCACAAACAAAATAGCATGAGTTGAATTTTGGTATACATATGTTTACTATGTAAATTGGTGACAAAATACACCCATGCACAGTGAGTCAAAACTCAAACCAAAACACATTAGAAACTCAATATGTAAACAAAATCACTCAAATGTTGTGTGCAATAGATTGTAATCAAGAATGATACCAAGTTATCTAAAATAAGACACAAGGTCTGAGACATAAATTTTAGAAATAGTGTGTTGGGTGTTTAATTTGGCATAAAATCTGAGGGAAAGGGTGGAATTTTTTGGGTATTCTAAAATGGGTGTTGTAAAACCAAAAACAACTAATTACTAAATAAAAATCTATAATCAGGATATTGGGTGGGAAAGACTATAATAAAATAACCATATTCAGATAAAAGGCAAAAGTTAAAAACCAGTGTATAACTTAATTAAGTTTTATTTAGTATTTTATTAAATTTTAAAATGAAAGGTATACAACAACAGAGTAACAATGCACCCATTGTACGCCACAGTTGTGGTTGCCCCTGCAGGTCAAAGAACAGAGTTAGTGCAACAAAAGACCCTACTCAGGAAGGAGATGGGAGAGGAGAGTTCAATAGTGACGCTGCACTGACACAGCTGGTTCAAGGAGCACAAGCTGCTAGGGTGTGGAGCATCAACCCTTGGGTCCCCAAGCTGACCTAGAAGCCCACCAAGGTCACCACTACCAAAACATTTAGAAACAAGGAGGTTAAACTTACTTCATATGTGTTTGACACTGTGTATTGCCAAGAGTCAGTCCCGTCAGCCATGCTGGAGAAGGTGAAGCCCGTACTTGACACTAGCTATGAGCCCTATGTCAGTGATGACAACCAAGAAGATAACAATAAGCCCAAGTTTTATAGAGCCACAGAGGGGCAGTTGGTTTTAAAGAAAGTTGTTGTGTTCTATACCAAGGTGCCCATGCCTTGTGCGCCAGTCAGCAATCAGGATCCTGGCTCATCTGAACCCACCAAGGCTGCCCAGAAGCGCATTCCAGACATAAAGCATATCATCCTGCTCAGACTCATGCATGAATATGGAGACTACAAGGTGGCCACAACTCTTGTTGGGATGGATCCCAAGTACACCTTGAAGACCTTCAACAAATTCATCAATACTGGCCAAGTCCTTGCCGCGGAGAAATCCTTGCGTGTTTCCACTATGCTCACCAAGGAGCAAAAATGAACAATCCACCAGTGGATAACCAAATATTGCCATCTTGAAATGGCAAATATACAGGCCATGTTCAAATCTACTTTTGGGGTTAAGGCCTCAATTTCCTTTTACTACCATCTGGTGAAGAGAATGTGGTTTTCCTGGAAAAAGCTTGGGGTATCCCCCTATAATAGAAACAGCCCAACTAATGTTGAGACCCAGAGAAAATATGCTGAGGCGTACACTGCCCTCAAAAACAAGGGACTTTCAGATTCTACTATATTGACAAATCAGCATTTGCCTTGTCTATGCACAATGCATATGGGTATGTCCTAAAAGGCTCCCATGACGGGGTGGCTTGGTGTGCTGCAGTTCGCTCCATAGCCTATTCAATGATGGCTCTCCTTGGCCTAAAGGGGATTGAGATGTATCAAATGATATTGGGTTCTAACAATAGCAGGACCTTCTTATCTTTTCTCCTATTGGTCCAGGAGCACCTGAGGCGCACAAGCCTGGGCTTCACCAATGTAATAGTACTGGACAATGTTGGTCTCTACAAGGTGGCTGATATTCTTGCTGAATTTCCATCAATTAACACCAGAATTGCAGTGGGCCCCCAGCAATTGGCCACGGCAAATTTGCGCCTTCTCTTCCTCCCTGACTATTCCCCATTCCTAAATCCTGTTGAGAAGGTCTTTGGGTGGCTAAAGCAAGTTATCAAGCGAGGTACCCCAACTGGGACCAAGGACCTTTTTGATTTGCTCCAAGCCAGGATCCACACCCTCTCAGCTGAGACCATGGCCAAATTCTATGGCCACACTGATTTATTTCTCCCCGCTTGCCTTGCTCAACAGCCAATCAATTAAAGGCTTAGTGTGTCCAACTTTTTTATATTCTCTAATTTACTATTTAAGATTTATCAATTATCATTTTATATTTAGAAGCTTCCAAGCCTACAATCACATTCAGTGGGACCATCAATGAAGGTTTGTAATTTATTTATTTTATATTAAATTATTTTATTATGACCTCTTCTGGCTATCCCAAACACTTGATACTGGATTACACATGTATATTTATATCACACTTGTCAAATAAATACAATAATCAAAAAAAGTTAAATGTAATGTGTACAAATCAGAAGTAGATTTTATTGAAATATATTATTATGCTTTTATGAAGACCTTCTTTGGGATTTTTTTGCAAACATTGTTTGCTAAAATAAGAATTAGAAAAATTAATTATTTTAAAAAGTAAAATTTAAAAGTGTAGAATTATATTGAGGAAATACATTTTTATTGTGGGTGCCTATAGTGGGTTCTTCTGTATGTACCCACCCAGCAATGGAGGTGGCACATAACCTCCACCACCACACCATATACAATGAATACACCCTGATTGAAGTATTCTATGCAACTTTTAAAAGGTAGTAGGGTCAGGTGGGAGTTCAGGAGCAGATTTTCTGGTGGACAAGTCCTGTAAATCCCAGCCAGGACCAGGGCGTCCTGAATCATGTGGTAAACCAAGTTGTAGCCTGGGGGACCTTCTTTCTGTTCAGGGATAGCCTGGGCTTGTCAATCCCAATAAGGACCCCATCCAGGTCCTCTATGCTGACACCCATCTTGAAGAAGAAATGATATCCCAGTTAAACAATGAGGTGAAGCCTTTGCCTGGCAAAGGCTTCAGTAAACTTTCACACTTTGTTATATACTGCACTAATCTTCTTCTCATGTTTGGTCTTGCCAAAGGTAAGCTCCATTGCCAATGGGAGCCCCGTCTCATCTGCACTCCAGGCCAGCCTGAAGCCCGCCAGGAGGATTATAGTCTTCTTTGCAGCTGTTGCATCTGCAACAGCCAATTTCTCCACTGTGCGCCCAAAGTTCTCAAGGAGGTAAGAGAGCATATGCTCCAATGGGAATCAGAAGCAAGAAGCCGCATGGGCCTGGCCCATCTTTGGTATGTTCTTTAATGAGAGCGTTCCCAGGTTGTCCCAAACAAGCTCAATGGAGTTTAAAAAGTAAACTCCACTGAGGGATACTGGGTCTAGATGGACCGGTTGGGCATCCCTATAGGCAGTAACTTCCCACTTAGATGCCCCTTCCCCATGTGTCAGCTCAGCTAAAGCCTCCTGCAACATCAGAAAGGTCCCATAAATTCTACCTTTGAGCTCCTTCAAGACAGGGGGACAGAAAAAGCTGCTTAGCCACGTGATTGGCATAACTGGCATAAAAGGTGGCGGGGACAAAAGAGACCAGGACCTGGCATATTTTGATGTCTATATTTTCTATAAAAAATAGGTGAGTATTTCCAAATTTTTATTATTTTTCTTTTTTAGATTACCTTATTGGGTTTCCTCCTTGCCTACAGCCTCTGCCAGTTTGGCCATCTTTGGTGAAATCAGCTGTGCAGGCATCTCAGTGTCCTCCTTGCGGGCTCTCTTAGTTGGTTTAAGATGTTCATATATCTCAGGGTCATTGGTCCAGACAGAATTTGCGGAAAGGGCATAGGACTTGAATTGTAAGCCCTCCACAACTGTCTTATGGATGTTAAGAAGACACTCAATGGTCTTCTCAGGGGTTTTGGGTATTTTGGCCATAAGCGCCTTGGCCAACACCTTGTCAATTTCTTGCCTTCAAGAACAGTGAACTTTATTTTTGCTTTGACCTTGCAGACAATTTCCTTGATTTCAGCAATTGCTGAGTCAAGGTCTTTCAATAACTTCTCAAGTTCTCTCATTGATTTTTTACTAACCTTTCCATATGTTTTTATAGCTTTCACCCCAATAAAATCTGTGTTATTCTGATACTATTGCCTCTTTGTTTATCCCTGTTTGTTTTCCCATTTACTACAAATATCATCTTTTTACTCATTGTGTATATGTTTCAAGCTGGTCTTGAAATGTGTTGTTTGCTTTGTGTTGGCATTATTTCCTTAATTGCTATATTATTTTTTGCACTTTACACAGCCCCTTGTGAAAATATTAACAACAATTTGGGGATCAGCTAAATTTAAATTATAAATTATAATTTTATTGTGTTTAGATAGAGTTGTTGCTGATCCAAATTCAAAACCTTAATGATAAACTTAAGGCTAATCAGGAGCCTAATGATATAGTGATTGTTGTGATATAAAGGGTCATTCAATAATTATTTGGTGCATGTGCGCTAACTAATCTGATTGTGTTGTGTTCTGAAGCGCGGCACAGATACACAACAGGGAATCCTAACCTTAGGATTGGATTCATAATAAGTCTCAGTTAGAATGACAGGGAAGGCTATGCAATTACCTTGTAGCCCTGATTGAATAAAATCTACTAGATGTGGCTAGATAGGCGCCAAAGTACTGGGAGACACAAAGACAAAAATGTGAATAGAACTTAAATTTTATTGGGATAAAAATTGGGAATATATACTGTGTAGCTTTACCACAAAACAGTACATGGACGGTAGGATCACTCGCCACAAGCATGAGTGGGGCAAGTGAGTTGTGCAGAATCAGGAAACCAAACAACTGTATTTCCCAGTTTAGACATAGGCTCATTTCAAGGGGGAAAAGCAAAAGAGAGATATTTGTCCTCAAAATAACCCATCAAAGGCAAAATTGATACATGGTGAATGGCAGCATTCACAACAGGAGCCAGACGCTGGGAGGAGATGTTGTGGAATTGCGGAACCACAATCAATTCATAGTATTCCGCTTGACTGAACTGTAATTGAAGGCAAGGGATGTCTCCTTCACAGGCTATCCCAAGGGCTACTGCCATGACTTGTTCTAAGTCAGGGGTACCCAAAGGGTAGGCCACTAGGTGGGGACCATTCCCAAGGTTAAGCACAGTAGGGGCAATATGTGGGTCTGCAATGTCTTCTTCAATAGGAGGACTGGTGATTTCAGGTGAAGTCAGCTCTTATATGGGAGGAGGCAAAGGACCTGAAAATGTGGTTGCAAAAGAGATAACCAAGGGGCGTACAGCCCCTGTAGTGAGCACCATTTTTGTTGTGTTCTGAGGCGCAGCACATATACACAACAGGGAATCCTAACCTTAGGATTGGATTTGTACTAAGTCTTTGTTTGAATGGCAGGGAAGGCTATGTGATTACCTTGTGGCCCTGATTGAATAATATCTACTAGATGTGGCTAGAGAGGCACCAAAGTACTGGGAGACACAAAGACAAAAATATGAATATAACTTAAATTTTATTGGGTATAAAGATTTGGAATATATACTGTGTAGCTTTACCACAAAACAGTACATGGACAGTAGGATCACTTGCTACAAGCATGAGTGAGGCAAGTGAGTTGCACATAATCAGGAAAACAAACAATTGTATTTCACAGTTTGGATACAGACTCATTTTGAGGGGCAAAAGCAAAAGAGAGAGACTTGTCCTCAAAATAACCCATCAAAGGCAAAATCAAAACATGGTATGTGGCGGCATTCACAACAGATTGGCTGGTTGTTTTACCATTGTACTCCATTGCTGCTGTGACACACAATGGTAAAATATCCAGCCAATCAGATTAATTAGTGCACATGCACCAAAGAATTATTGAATGACCCTTTATGTCACAACAATCACTTTATCACTCAGCTCCTAATTGGCCTAAAGTGTATCATTAAGGTTTTTAATTCAGATCAGCAACAAATTTCTCTAAACACAATAAGCTTATAATTTTCTAATTTAAATTTAGCCAATCCCCAAATTGTTGGTAATATTTTCACAAGGGGCTGTGTTTGGGTGCTAAAAATAACTGTGTTCTGGATCTAGATACACAGCATAGTAAACATACAATTTTATAGAAATAAGCTGAACATAAAGAATAAAACCAACTATAAACAAAGAGAAAATAAACAATTAAAATTCAGGATAAAGATAATATAAATAGAAAATTTTGGCAACAGAGAGTTTATTGGGGGCAGGGAAGAGTGATGCCTAGTAGGCAGAATATTGTGGGAAGGAAGATGTAGAGGCAGTGCTGGCCTGGGAGGTCTTGGATTGGGTGGGTGGGACTGGCAGGTGGGGGTGGTGGTGGTGGGGGTAGAGGCAGGAGGATTGCATGTGATGGCTGCCATATACCGCTGGTGGTATTCCTTTTCTGTCATTGGCTGATAGATGGCTGTGGCACGGGGTGGGAGGTGCTTGTCTTTCTGTGATTGGTTGCCCATATTCACCTGGAAAACTATCTGTGCAAACAGGTCAGCCACCATTTGGCAACCAAAGAGAGAATCATGGTCTAGGACACCTAGATAAGGATCATTAAATGCCTGTGGGCGGCACTCCCAAACTGTATCTCTAATGTTGAAGAACACAACATCAGCCAGATGGATTTCAGTGTGACTGGCTAGGTACACAGAGGCCTGGTGCCCGCGTCCTTGGATAGCCTCAAGGGCAGTAGAGCTACCCTCCATCTTGTGGCTCAAGAAAACTGGTGAATGGAATTTGACCTATCCAGGAGTTAAGCAATTTTCTGAGGATGTGGCTATACTTGTAACCATTGGTAAAATCTGGGTTTGTCTGATATTAGATAAAACCCTTGGCCAAAACACACCAATAAACATCCCCTTCTTGACCTTCTTCCTTCCTTTTTGGGTGATGGCTTTTCCTTGCTCACCAAACTTGTTAAAGGCAATGGACAATTTTTAATAGGCAATGAACATGATGTCATTGGACAAACTTGTCAGACATCAGACTAGGGTGGACTCAATGGTGGGATCATATGAGAAATCCTTGCTACTATCCCATTGGTTGCCGGCAACATTGGTTAACACACAGACTGACGCCACTTTCCCGTACATCCAGAGCTGCACCATGCACTTAGACACCCAAATGCCATGGTGCACAAGTTGCTGGACCTGAGTCAGGGAAATCTTGGAGTCCTGCTGCAGGATATCAAGCATTATTAGGTATGCCTTGGTGATCTGGGAGTTGACCTGCTTCTTTGGCTTCTTGGCTGTCCCAATCAGGTTCCCCTTGTTCATTAGGTTGTTGAACTCTCACATGAAAGTAGCTCGGGTGAATTGTAATTGGCTGGCAATCTGGTCCCAGGACAGACCACACAGATTGAGTGCCATAATTTCCTGAAGAATTTGGGCAGTGATGATTTGGCGCTTAGGGTGCTGGGCCACAGAAGCTGAAGCCTGATTGGCTGAGGGGGGGCAGGTTGGCTAGTGGCAGGAAGTTGTTCTGAATCAAGGTTGCCATTCTGATTGGTTGGTTGATGGGCAGCTTGTGCAGGGGTGGGTATAGGAGCAAGGACAGAGCTAGACACTAAGTGACTACTGAACAAGTCAAAGCCATATATGTTGGGGGTCAGGTACAGGTTGGCTTCCTTGTTACCTGCCTCAAAGGCTTGGGTGTAAACAGGTGCCTCCACATTCTGAGCCTCACCTCCATTGAAGCTTGCTTGGCTGCTGCTGGCTTGGCTGCTGGCGCCGTTGAAAATGTTGTTGTTGTTGAAAGCCATTGTAAAAAACCTAGGATAAAATCACTAAAAGTAGAAGTTTAAAATTTTATGATTTATTTTTATTGTAATCACCATTCCATAATTGAAAGGTTTTCAAAACCATTTTACAAAAATCTGGCACCATGAAAATAAAATAAAATGCCTCTGTTCCTAAATTAGATAGCTGTTGATTGGTTGTTAAACTGTTCTTTTTCTATTTTAGGCTGCTCATACTACACATCTTGTGTGACTTCATTTTGTTTTGTGCTTGTGGAATCTCACTTTTAGATTGCTCAAATTTTGTTTCATTTTAGTCCTTCTGTTGGTGCCTCATATGAATCCTGGTTGGATTATAATATACTCCATAACAGTGTCCATCCATCTCACTTGCTGTGTCAGTTCATTTTGTTTGTGGTTTAAACTATGCATCTTGATATTTACTATAATTTTGTATAATGGGCTAGTAAAATTTTGTTTTTTGTTTGACAGTTCATTTGTTAACCAAAAATATTTAAATTATTTGAATCCTGAATCTTGCACAACTTGGATTTTGTTCAAATCTGAAATCATCTCATTTAAATCTGAGGTATTTTTGGTTGTTGCCATAGCTTTTAAAACTACTGTAGTAGATATGGCTTTAATTATGGGATTGTTGTCAGTCATAAATCCATATATGATGTTGAAGTCAAATTAAGCGCAACAGATAAATCTATAATATGATCATTCCAATAGACTACCATATGCCCTAAATCTAATGCTATTCACATATATTACCCTAATAAAAATAATGTTTTTAAGTATCATTGACAAGGAGGAACTTTTGGGGAAGCTTCAAATAATAATTTGATGAAGAATGATTTATTGGATGATAATTTAGCTTTTATAGCTAGATAGACTGTGGCAGATAGCTAACTGGGATCAGTGTTTGGTATCAGGTGACATGGCTTGGATAAGAATGAACAGATACCTGGACAAGTTGTGTGAAAATTGATTTGATACCAAACTGGGAAAATGTTTGATAAATTAGTTTAGTACTAAATCTGGTCAGGCATTGGATGTTGAGTTAGGTTGGTGGTTGCTGAACTATTCCAACATCTGGACCCTTGACACCATAATAATATTTATATTTTAATTGGTTTATTTTTACTATAAAAATAGAATATGCTTATAAAGTGTTGACATTGGTACTTTTATGTTGTGTATTAGACTTGGTGAAAAATTAACTTTTATTAGTAAAAGTAAAGGAAAATTAGGTTAAATTGAAATTGTTTAATGAGCTTGATATTAAATCATGTCAAATGGCCATGTTTTTGTCATTTTTTCTGGGTTAGTACCTCTAAAAGCAAAAAGACTGGTAATTAAGATTGATCAACTAACAAATTCCATAGTAGAATTTGATTTCCTGGTTGATATGGACAATTTTGTCATTAATTATTGCTTTAAATCTCTAAACAGTGTTAAGGTGAGCTCAGATAGCTTAAAATATGGGCAAGCTTGGAGAAAAACTCTGAACTATTGGAAAACATAGCTAAAACATCCCTACTGCTTAAGGTATTTTCAAACTGCGGGGTCAACCCCAACAAAACTTTACATAAAAGACCCCTTGTCCCTTGATTCAACTATCCTGGCACACACAGCCAAAAGTAGTAGTCAGCTCAAGCTACCAAACAAGGAAACAGGAACCAACAATCATCTCAACCCAGAGGCAAACTTGACTTGGCGCTTGACTCATTAGTGAGATCAGGCCACCTCTACTCATCCAAGTAATTGATCACCAGGTATCTTGCTCCTACTAAGAGATTCACTTTAACTATATAATATCCCATATCATAATAAATATAATATCTAGCTTTTCTAAATATTTTTTCCCTTGTAGCTCTGCTAATACAGCACAGTTATGACAGTATGGCGGTGTATAAAGTTGAAACAACAGCAAAATTGCATAAATAACAAAGTTAGAAGGGAATTTTTAACGGCTTAAAAATCCTCAATAAAATAATGTAAACAAATCTTAATATTTGAATTTTTTACTTTTTTATATTAGTTATACTTTAGTAAACATAATAAAAGAGGTTAAGATTGGTCGTGATGCTGCAATTTGGGATCAATCACTGGAAATGCGTTGACTGGTTTGAAAATACCTATCATTTGATTCAACTCACAAAAGACCTAAAGCCAAGACATGACCAGCAAGTCTAAAAATTAAGGCATAGCTAAAATAACTTAAAAATGATACATCTCCTAAAAGAAACTATCTCTCTAAAAGCCACAACCCAAATTATATAATTCTTTATCTTACAACAAAACTTTATCTAATATAAACACTACTTCCTCGTTTTCTATAACTCTGCTAAAAGAAAATATTTAAAGTCTTGAGTAATTTAGTGGTATGCTTTTTCTTTAACTTAAAGTGGTTCAAAAAACGCTCTGGCAAAACTCCAAAGGTTTGAAATATTAACTTTTAGTAATTTGACCCTTATTTATCCATGTGTATTTTAACAGGTTTTTAAAGCCAATTACATTGCCGTTGTTTCCATCAATAATATCTTGAGCTGACTAGTTGACAGGAAGTCTATTTTTAATGCTGGATAATAAGTTGGACTTTTATGACAAAAATAAGCCAGTTATCTCTACATTGGTACTTTATGGATATAAAAGCAGTCTTCATAAAACAGTTGATCATAAGTGGGTATCCGGTTTATTTAATAGTTCGATTAATAGTTTAAAGAAAGATTTATTTAATAAAAAGTATAAATCAATATGGTTAACCTTGGCAATCTGAAGAAATAATGAATATTTTTAAAGGTTTGATTGTTATGGTCCCTACTTGAAGGGGTTAAACATCAATTTGGTTGCAGAAGCGTTGGAAAAGGTTGGGTTAAAGGTCAGAATCCCATCTCGAATGTTTTTTGCGAGGTAGATGCCACGCAATTTGCGTACTTGCTTTGAAGCAAGGCGTATCTGGGAGTAGCTGCACTTGTGCTCGTATTGGATTGGGGTAAATGTCACGTTGCCGGAGATTGGGCCGTGCAGGACAAGGTGGTAGGCACTGCTATTGACCAACTGAAGCATCTGCTGTTTGAGCTCATCGATGTTCGAGTTGTTGAATAGTCTGATTGCTAATCTATGTTGAGAAATTTCCACCAAGCAAAGGTGATCCTGCTTACATTCCAAAGAACCCAAACTCTCAGCGTCTGCAAGGACGTAAGAGGTTTCAATCGATCTCAAGTAAAGTCCAGGACGAAGATAGTTGCAGCACGTCACTCGCAAGTTTGTAGCATTTGGTAGTTGGTGATGAAACTGGCGGAAGATGCTGGGAGAGCGAACCCAAACTTGATTGGTTGAAAGGCTGATGCTGGGATTGAGTCTGAAGCAGCCTTTTGAAGAAGGGCTGGAGGGGATTGTAAACTCCTCATGGCAGGGTGGATGGGGTAGTGTCTTTTTCGACATAAATACCAGTCTAGTCACAAGGCCATACACAGCAAGAAGGATAGAAAGGTGTGGAAACATTTCTCTTGGAGCGAGGCAGTGTTGCCCTTAAATAGGCTTTTTAGAAAATGACATTTTTCCACAAATAAGGATATCTTTGACGTAAATGCTATGGACTATGTTATATCTGCAAAGTCAGTTGCAAAACCAAATATCGATTTTGGGAAAGTATATATTTTGGTTTGTAAACCACATTATTATTCCTTGGAAAAGCATTCCTTTCACCCCAGAATACAAGTTGAAACTGATCTGAAACTCATGTTCACCACAGAATATCTAGCCAGCAAAAGAAACACTTCAATTATAAACAGTTACACGCCTCTATTTCCACCCACTACAAGCCCCACTCTACAGGAGCATCAGCCCACCAAAGATATCTCCACCAACCATTGTTGACTTATTTACCGCATGATTACTTGTTGACGCTAAAAGCAATTAGTGGATAGCTTTGAATTTTAAAGTAGAATTTTATCAAAATCTATAATTTATCTAGAGTTCAGTTTGGGTTAGCTAAAAACTTTACAATTTGGGAATATCACTACCCAACAACTAAGAACCATGCTGAACGCAAACCCCCTGGAGAAGTTGAGCTCTTTTTAAAGCAAACAAATCAACACGAAATTTAATAAATTAGACATCTGCCCCCTTGCCAGCACGACCACTTAACTTTTGTCAGCCCCTCGCTATTGATAATAGATCGCATTTGAAACACTGGGGAAAGCTGGATATTTAGACGGCAACTGTAGTGAAGTCAACTCCCTGGTATTTAACATACTAGGTGGTTGCCCCGTCCAAGGACAGAATTAAAGTTGAATTTAATAAATCAATTAAATATATTTTATTGTATTTTTAGGCTTAGATTACTTATCACATGTTTAATCAAATTTTTATTCAATTGGTTTATTAAAAGGTAATTTTACTTATATTTAATTTTAAATTTAAATTTAAATTTAAATTTAAATTTAAAATTGTATATTACAATTATAATTATAAATAAAAATTAAACCTAAATAAGTATAGTATCACTATCAAGTTTAGTAAAGTCAAACTAATTATTTTAAAATTTAGTAATTGATTTTTAATTCCCTTCAAAATGTAGAGCTGATCTGCAGCTTTAAAATAAGCGATTGGACATCAAAATCAGCTTAGTATTCACTGAGATAAATTGATTTTAGTTTTTGTAAGTGTGTTAAAAGTAAATTTAGATAATATCAAATCGAGTCCGAGCCTTTGATTATGACGCGAACCCGATTCTAGCGCTTAACTATATATCTCAGCATCTAGAGCAGTTAGAGCTATCATATTTGGTACCATTTTGATTGGAATCATCTGAAAAATTGATCTACGTCCTCTAAATTTCATGAAAATTATTATATTGAATCATAATTTTATCATAGTATTTTTACTCCACTGATGTTCTTTTGGGATGAAGCTGTGGCAAGCAAGGTTTACTCTGAAACAATATGCAGCCACTTGGATCAGGTGATGCATCCAAGTGGAATATTCTATAATTTTACTGTGGAATAGATAGATTCAAAATTTCCAAGCCAACCATCCTGTACTTAAACTATAATTTATGTATCTTTTTCAATTAAATATATTTAAAACTGATCAAGCTCTCTTTTCATCGGTCAATTCAATCATCAGCAGAGTTTAAACATCCAATCATATAAAATCATCTCAAACAATTGCTGCTTCCTTTCTAATTTTAAAACATCTATTCTAGAGTCAGGTAATCTATAAAGATAAGCCACTTTGATATGGCTTTATGAATTTAGCCACTGATTTTAAAATCAAGTAGTTATTTAAAAATTTATAAAAGTTTAAGTAGCTTATATTTCAATTCAATATAATTTAGACCACATTCCACTGAATTCAATCTGTGTACTTTCAAAGATGCATGTAAGGGATTGAATGTAAGGATGTGCCAAATTGAGCTTTTGGCTTAACAATCAAAGTTTAGAATTAAATTTAAGTAAAAATCAATTCAGTCAAATCCCTTACAGCTTGAGCCCAACTGAGGTGACTACATCCAGTGTGACATAACCGACAATTAACTGGATTTCAGTTAACTGAACCCCCCGAAATCCCCACTTTTTGGTTACGCACCAGCCTCATGGCTAACCCCTCAACTTCCCCCAAACCCATATTTTAACTGTTAGAGAATAGTATATATTTGGCCAAAATATTCAATATTTCAATACAAGTAAATTCATATATCCTGAAAGCTGTTTTTTAATCAATTTGTGTGAAATCCAAGATTCTCTTTGAATTTCACATCCAGACATCAACACAAGGAAGAACATTACCTCTGTCTTTTGAACCTACACAACTTGTAAAAGAGCACATTTGCTGTGTAATCTTACACCAGACAGACAGACAGACTCACTTTTATATATATTAATTAAGTGACTATGTATAAAATATAAGGAGAATCAAATAAACAAATATTATTACTAAGAATATTTATATTTAAGAAGTAAAAAATTGTCATAAGATATTTGATTACTCCCTCTTGGGAAATCATTTCCATGAGAAATGACTCATTTGCCAATTAAATATTGCCCTAACACAAAATACAGATATTACATTAGGATCAAACATTTGAGAACCAAAGGAATATAGATCTGCCAAAGCCCATAACTTCCTTGACGTATATGGACAATATGTGGCTTGCCATAATACTATATAATACTTCTCGTCTAGATTCAATAAAGATAACATTATCTTCTTAATTTCTCCATCTTAATTTTTATTTTATATTTCTTAGAAGTATAACCGTGACAAAGCTTATAGTAGAAAATGGAATAAAGAGATGATCTAGCATATTCATCTTTTATTAAGAAGAATAAATTCAAAGTACCATAAGTGAATGAAAATTCAACTTGAACTAAGGTAAAAGATGTGATACTTAACGTGTCTAAGCCTTTTCTTCTGGAGCCACTGATGAATTTACATGGCTATTTTCTTTGAGCGTGCTGATGTTTGTAACAACAAAGATAGCAAGTGAGCCCTAAATGTTAGGCAATTATTAAACAGTAGCTTACAAAGAAAGGGATGACACTAGTAATCACAGCTACAGCCAAATAGGGAATGGCCCAGAAACAAAACAAATCCTTAGAATAAACCCAATCATAGCTTCTCTCATCAAGAAGAGCAACTAAGGAAAAGATGGCGCCAATAAACATGACAAACAACTCACTAAAGAACACTCCAATGGATAAGCGAGCGTACTTGGGATACGCCTTAAGGTTAGCTTAGCAAAGTGAGGAGGGTACCTGAAAACTATCTGAAACAGCACATGCACTTACTATAGCGAAGTACAGAGAAATTGCTGTAAAAGCCTCATTACGGTAGAATGATAGTCCAACAATGGCAATAGTGGTGTATAGTGCAAGGCGAAAGGCTGCGACTGCCCGCAACGCACCACGGGGAGTGAAGAAAAACAAGGTCTTGGTGTTAGACATGACTTCCATGGTGCACATCTTTAGCTTTAAATCGTACCAAAGCTTAGGGTGGTCTAATTGGCTATTTCAATTGAGATAAGTGGCTATTTGCGCAGAAAATGTCTTACACATATGATGTCACTCAATCGTAAAACAATCCCGAAGGCTTTCTCAATTAGGGCACTATAATTTAGTCTCATCCTAAGCCAAGCTTGATGTTAATTGATTCAGGTTCGAATTTAAACATGATGTATAAGTACTGCATTATTCCAACTTAAGCACAATAATTTTGATTTATCACAATCTAAAAGCTGTGGGTAGTTGCAACATAAGTCCAGTGTTTATAAAACAATGTATAGACGATTGAAATTTGAGTGAAAGAATTTTGAAAAACTTTATAACAGACTAAAATTTAAGCCTGTGTGAAAAGATGGGCAAGTGCCTAAAGTAGTAGTGTGGAGAATGAAATCTCTAAATCAATGGATTTTTTGATCTCTGCACTTTTTTTCAATAAAATTTTCCCAAAAATTTAATATTTTTCTTAAATGTGACATTTTAAAATTTTTTTACTAGTAGCTAAAATTGAAAAACCAAGTTCAAAGTGCCCAAATTGATGCAATTTAAAACACACCTTAATTTAGTTTGGCCTTTAAAATAGAATTTATTTACACCTTTGAATAGAGGGGACAAAATTAAAATTGCAACAATAGAAGTGCAAAAAAATCTTCAATTTAATATTTGATACATCAAAATTAAAAAAAATTTGAAACTTTTTTTCTATATGTAAAAAAAGAAATCAAGAGCTAAAAAAGCTTTTTTAACTTTAGGCAAATTTTTTAATTTTTTGTTCAAATATTAATATAAAATACTATTATAAACTCTTTTTTTAAAAAAATTGTCTCATAAAAATTTATTTAAAAATTTACATATAGTTTCTTAATGGGTGCAGAAATCAAAAAGTAGTCAAATCAAAATCCAAAAAGGTACCAAAAACTAGGACCACTTAATATTAAATTTTTGCAAAACATTAATATTTTATTCATTATGTTTTATTAAGTTCCTCAAATCAGAAGTGAGGAAATCAAAAATTGACTTTTTAGATTTAGTCACACTTTTTATAAGCTTATAAAATTTTAAATAATTAATAAAAACTTTTGAAATTCCTCATGTAGATTCTTCAAGACATGATATTTATACATATAAAAGAAATAAAGTTTTTTAGTAGGTTTTTATTTTATTGCAATATTAATAAATTGGTGTGTTTTGGAGGCAATTTCAAAAATATTAAATTAATATAATATTGTACTATGTTTCCCTATGTTATTTCAGGTGAAAAAATCAAAGTGCACAAAACAAAGTGCAGAAATTGAAGTGCCTAAATCAAAGTTCAATACAGTAGTTTTAAAAGCTATGACAACAACCGAAAATACCTCAATTTAAAATCAGATTTAAACAAAATCCAAGTTGCGCGAGATTCAGGATTCAATTAATTTATAAAATTTCAGTTAATAAATGGACTGTCAAACAAAAAAAACAAAATTTCACTAGCCCATTATACAAAATTATATCAAACATCAAGCGGTGTAGTTCAAACCACAAAAAAATGAACTGACACAGCAAGTGAGATGGATGGACGCTGTTCTGGAGTATATTATAATCCAACCAGGATTCATATGAGGCACCAACAGAAGAACTAAAATGAAACAAAACTTGAGCAATCTAGAAGCGAGATTACACAAGCACAAAATGAAATGAACTCACACAAGATGTGTAGTATGAGCAGCCTAAAATAGAAAAAGAACAGTTTAACAACCAATCAACAGCTATCTAATTTAGGAACAGAGGCATTTTATTTTATTTTCATGGTGCCAGATTTTTGTAAAATGGTTTTGAAAACCTTTCAATTATGGAATGGTGATTACAATAAAAATAAATCATAAAATTTTAAACTTCTACTTTTAGTGATTTTATCCTAGGTTTTTTACAATGGTTTTTACAAGCAATATCTTTGACGGCGCCAGCAGCCAAGCCAGCAGCAGCCAAGCAAGCTTCAATGGAGGTGAGGCTCAGAATGTAGAGGCACCTGTTTACACCCAAGCCTTTGAGGCGGGTAACAAGGAAGCTGACCTGTATCTGACCACCGACCCCTATGGCTTTGACATGTTTGAGAGTCACTTAGTGTCTAGCTCTGCCCCTGCTCCCGTACCCATCCCCGCACAAGCTGCCCATCAACCAACTAATCAGGATGTCAACCTTGATTTGGAACAACTTCCTGCCATCAGCCAACCTGCCCCCTACAGCCAATCAGGCTTCAGCTCCCCCGGCCCAGCGCCCTAAGAAACAAATCATCACCGCCCAAATTCTTCAGGAAATTGTGGCACTGAATCTACAGGGTCTGTCCTGGGAACAGATTGTCGCCCAGTTGCAATTTACCCAAGCTACTGTCATGCGGGAATTCAACAACCTGATAAAAAGGAGGAATCTGATTGGGACGGCCAAGAAGCCCAAGAAGGCCCCCAAGTCACAAATATCTGAGGCATACCCAATCATGCTTGACCTCCTCCAGCAGTATCCCAAGCTTCCCTTGACCCAGGTCCAGAAGCAGCTTGCACACCATAACATATGGGTCTCCGAGCGCATGGTGAAGCTCTGGATGTATGGGAAGGTGGCTTCCATACGGGTTCTTACCAATTTTGCCAGCAACCAATGGGATAGCGCTGAGGATCCCCCCTATGATATTGACATTGAGTCAACCCTAGTTTAATGCCTGACAAGTCTATCCAATGACATCATGCTTATCTTGTATTACAAGCTATCAATAGCTTTTGATGATTTTTGGTGACCAAGAAAAAACCATCATCAAGAATGGAAGCAAGAAGGTCAAGAGGAGGGACTTTCATTGGTGCATTTCTGGCTGTTTTGGCCAAGGGTTTTGTCTACTATTGGACAAACCCAGATTTCATCAATGGCTACTCATACAGCCACATCCTTGGTGGATTACTTGACTCCTGGGATGGCTCAAATTCCAAGTACCAGGTTTTCTTGAGCCACCAGATGGAGGGTAGCTCCACCGCCCTTGAGGCCATCCAGGGGCGCAGGCACCAGGCCTCAGTCTACCCCACCGGCCATGCAGATGTCCATCTGGCTGATGTTGTCTTCTTCAACATGGGATCCACATTACAGGAGCGCCACCCTCAGGCTTTTAACAACCTCTATCTTGGGGTCCTTGACCACAATTTTCTCTTTGGCCACCAGATGGTGGCTGACTTGTTTGCGCAAATGGTTTTCCATGTGAACATGGGCAACCAATCATGTAAGGATAAGCGCCTTCCACCTCGGGTCACTGCCACTTACCAGCCCATCTAGCCAATGACTGATGAGGAATACAATAAGCATTATATGGCAGCCATCACACAAAATCCTCTTGCCTCCACCCCCGCCACCAGCACCCCTAACCCACAAGCCCAACCCATCCAATCCAATCCCAGACCCCCCAGGCCAGCACCGCCTCTACGTCTTCCTTCCCGCGTTATTCTGCCTCCTAGGCATCACTCTCCCCTGCCCCAATAAACCCCTGTCACCAAACATTTTCTATTTATATTATCTTTTTTTTGAATTTCAATTGTTCATGTTCTCTTTGTTTATAGTTGGTTTTATTCTTTATGTTCAGCTTATTTCTATAAAATCATATATTTACTATGTTGTGTATCTAGATCCAGAACACGGTTATTTTTAGCACTTAAACATAGCCCCTTGTGAAAATATTAACAACAATTTGGATGATCAGCTAAATTTGAATTATAAAATTATAGTGTTAACTGTTTTTAGATAAAGTTGTTACTGATCCAAATTCAAAACCTTAATGATAAACTTTAAGCCAATCAGGAGCTAAGTGATAAAGTGATTGTTGTGACATAAAGGGCCATTCAATAATTCTTTGATGCATGTGCACTAATTAATATGATTGGCTGGATGTTTTGCCATTGTACAACATTGTCACTGTGGCAAGTTGTTGGTGGACTAGTGCTAACCCAGCAGCTGATTGGCTAGCACTAGTCCATCAACAACTTGCCACAGCGGCAATGGCGTACAATGGCAAAACATCCAGCCAATCATATTAATTAGTGCACATGCATCAAAGAATTATTGAATGACCCTTTATGTCACAACAATCACTTTATCACTTGGCTCCTGATTGGCTTAAAGTTTATCATTAAGGTTTTGAATTTGGATCAGTAACAACTTTATCTAAAAACAGTTAACACTATAATTTTCTAATTCAAATTTAGCTGATCACCAAATTGTTGTTAATATTTTCACAATGGGCTATGTCAAGCGCCAAAAATAATATGGTAATCAAGGAAACAATGCCAACACAAAGCAAACAACACATATTGAGATGAGCGTAGAACATATACAAAATGGGTAAAAAGATGGGATAATGTAGTAGATGGGAAAACAAAAAGGAATAAACAAAGAGGCAACAGTATCAAAATAATACAGGATTTATTGGGACAAAAACTATAAAAACATATGGAAAGGTTAGTAAAAAATCAATGAGAGAATTGGAGAAGCTTCTGAAGGATCTTGACTTGACAATTGCCAAAATAAAGGACATTAACCACAAGGTCAAAGCCAAAGTGAAGTCTGCCATCCTCACTGGGGACCAAATTGACAGTTTGTCTGCAAAGGAACTAATGTCAAAAATGCCAGACACCCCAGAGAAGACAATTGAGCGCTTACTAAATATTCAAAAAACTGTGGTCAAGGGCCTGCAATTTAAGGCATATAATCTTTCTGCGCTGTCCGTCTGGGTTGATGACCTGGAGATGTATGAACATCTCAAACACGCTAAGCGTGCCAGGGCAGAGGATACCAAATTGCCTGCACAATTGATTGCGCCAAGAATGGTCAAGCCGGCCAAGGCTGCAGGCAAGGAAGAAATACAAGAAGGTAGCCTAAAAAACAAAATTAATAAACTTTTAAAAAACTTTCCGTTTTTTCTTAGAAAATGTAGACAGAAAACTCCGCCAAGTCCTGGTCCCTTTTGTCCCAGCCACCTTTCACACAAATTATGCCACTCATGTGGCAAAGAAATTGTATCTGTACCCCCCTGTTGTGCAGGAGCTGGAGGACTGTATCCACAGGTCCTTTCCAATGTTGCAGGAGGCGTTGGCAGAACTTACACATGCCAAGGGGGCATCCAAGTGGGTAGTTACTGCCTACAAGGATGCCCAACTGGTCTGCCTGGACCCAGTATTCCTCAGTGGAGTTTACTGTGTAAACTCCATTGAGCTTGTTTGGGACGTCCTGGCAACGCTCCCATTCAAGAATGTACTGGAGATGGGCCGGGCTCATGTGGCTGCTTGCTTCTGCTTCCCGGTGGAGCACACCATATCTTACCTGTTGGAGAACTTTGGGCGCGCGGTGGGCAAAGTGGCTGTTGCAGACGCAACAGCCATAAAGAAGACCAAGATCCTCCTTGCTAATTTTGGGTTGGCCTGGAGTGCCAACAAGACGGGTGTCCCTGCAGCCATGGAGCTGACCTTTTCTAAGACCCGGCACAACAAGAAGATCAGCACAGTCTATAATAAACTGTGTAAGTTCACAGAAACCTTTGCAGGGCAAAGGTTTCATCTGGTTGTTTACCTGGGGTTCCTATTCTACTTTGGGATGGGCGCGTCTGTAGAGGACCTGGACGGGGTCCTTCTGGGAATTGACAAGATCCAGCTTGCACTCAACAGGAAGAAGGTCCCCCCTGGATACAACTCAGTTGATCATGTAATCCAAGACGCCCTGGTCCTGGCTGGGATATATGGGGTTGTAGCCCTGCCTGAAAAGCTGCTGCTTAACTCCCACCTGACCCTACTCCCTTTTACTAGTTGCCGTGAATATTTTAATAAGGGTGTATCCACCATCCATGGTGTGGCAGTGGAGGTTGTGCGCCACCTCCATTGCAGGGTGGGTACATACAGAAGAACTCACTACAGGCGCTCAGAATAAATTCTCTCTTCCAAATAATTTCTTTTCAATTTATGGTATTCTAATTATAATAAATTTTTATAATTTTTATTTCAGCAAACCATTTTTGCAAAATATATCACAGAAACAGTTTTCATAAAAGCATAAAATTATACGTTAATAAAATAAATTATAACTTGTACATTTTACATTAAAATTTTTTTGATTATTATATTTATTTGCCAAAAGTAATATTAATGTGTTTGCGTAATCCAGTATCAAGCATTTGGGATTACCTCAGATGGCATAATAAAATAATATATAATAAAATAAATAAATCACTTACATCTATTGATGGACTTCTGAATGTGATTGAGGGCGTGGAAACATCTAAATATAAAATGATAATAAATAAATCTTGAATAGTAAATAAGAGAATATATAAAAAAATTGGACACACTAATCCTTTAATTGATTGGCTGTTTGTCTAGGCACGCTGGGATGAACAAATCAGTATGGCCATAGAATTTGGCCACTGTCTCAGCTGGGAGGGTGTGGATCCCGGCCCGTAGCAAATTAAAGAGGTCCTCAGTCCCAGTTGGGGTTCCTTGCTTGACAACTCTCTTGAGCCACCTAAAGACTTCCTCAATGGGATTTAGGAAGGACAAATAAGCTGGGAGGAAGAGAAGGCGTAAATTTGCTGTGGCCAATTGCTGGGGGCCCACTGCAATGCTTGTGTCAATCATTGGGAATTCCTCAAGAATATCATCCACCTTGTGGAGACCAACATTATCCAACATAATCACATTGGTGAATCCTGGGCTTGTGCACCTCAGGTGCTCCTAGACCAATCGGAGGAATGACAAAAGGGTACAGCTGTTGTGAAAACCCAATATCATTTGATAAAGCTCAACCCCCTTTGGACCGAGGAGAGCCACCATTGAGTAGGCTGTGGTGCGGACTGCAGCACGCCAAGCCATCCCGTCATTAGAGCCTTTGGGGACATAGCCATACTCATTGCGCATTGACAAGGCAAATGCCAATTTGTCAATATAATAAAATTTGACTGTCTCCTTGGCTTTGAGGGCAGTTTACGCCTCTGCTTAGTTTTTCTGGACGTCAATATTGGCTGGGCTGTTTCTGTTGTAGGGGGATACCCCAAGCTTTTCCCAAGAAAAGCACATTCCCTTGACCAAATGATAATAGAAGGAAATTGAGGCCTCAATCCCAAAAGTAGATTTAACCATGGCCTGTATATTTGCCAGTTCAAGATGGCAGTCCCGGGTGATCCACTGGCAGATTGCCCATTTGTGCTCCTTGGTGAGCATGGTAGAAACATGCAAGGATTTCTCTGCAGCAAGGACACAACCAGTATTGATGAATTTTTGGAAGGTCTTGCTGATGTACTTGGGATCCACCCCAACAATGGCTGCAGCTGCCTTGTAATTGCCTGATTCACGCATTAGATTAAGCAGGATGATGCGTTTGGTGTCAGGGATGCGCTTATGAGCGGGCTTTTTAGCACTGGGGATTGACTCATTGGCATTGGGCACAACACAGGGCATAGGTACCTTGGTATAGAAGGCTGCAACCTTTTTTAACACCAGCTGTTCCTCATTGGTTTGATAGAACTGGGGCTCCTTGTCATCCTCATGATTGCCATCACTGACATAGGGCTTGTAGCTAGTATCAAGTACAGGCTTCACCTCCTCTAGCATAGCTGACAGGACTGACTCTTGCCAGTACACAACATCAAACACATATGAAGTAAGTTCTATCTCCTTGTTTCTAACTTTCTTTGTAGTGGTGACCTTGGTTGGCTTCTGGGTCATCTTTGGGACTTGAGGGTTTATGCTCTGCACCCTAGCAGCTTGTGCTCCTTGAACCAGCTGTGTCAGTGCAGTGTCACTATGGAACTCTCCTCTCCTGTCTCCTCCTTGAGTAGGCAATTGGGTTGCACTAACTCTATTCTTTGACCTGCAGGGGCAACCACAACCACAGCACACAACAGGTGTATTGGTACTCTGATATTGTGTTCCTTCCATTTTAAAATTTAATAAAATATAATAAAATATTAAATAAATTTCAACTAAGTTACTCCCTAATTTTAATTTTTGCTTTTATCTGAATATGGATATTCAATTAATATTTTTCCCCACCTGATATCCCAATTATAGATTTTTTATTTCTTAATTAGTTGTTTTTGGTTTTACAACGCCCATTTTAGAATACTCAAAAAAATCCACCCATTTCCCTAGATTTTACTGCCAAATTCAAACACCCAACACAATATTTTTAAAATTTATGTTTCAGATCTCGTGTCTTATTTTAGATACCTTGGTATCATTCATGATTACAATCCATTGCACACATTGCGTGAGTGATTTTGTTTGTGGTTTGAGTTGCTATTGTGTTTTGTTTTTGGATTGAGTTTTGACACAACTTGCTTGGGTGTATTTCATCACCAATTCACCTAGTAAACATATGTACACCAAAAGTCAACTCACACCATCTTGTTTGTGAATCAATGTATTTTGGATTGTATTTTGAATGGTTTTGCTTTGTGTGTGAGCCCTTTGTTGCTGTGTTGACTCATTTTGCCCATTAACGCCAATAAACCCTGTTAACAGATTGTATATTTTAACCTGAGAGATGGATTTTGTTTAAATCTGAAATCATTTTGTTTAAATCTGAGGTATTTTTGATTGTCGCCATAGCTTTTAAAACTACTGTAAGCTCTTAGTTTTTTGAAGGTTTCTATTTTGAATTTTCTCCTTTCCACCTTGCATTCCTCCTCAATTTTTTAAAGTTTGTTTGCCCCCTTGGCTGCGCTGGGGGCCAAAAAACTTTTTAAAATTTCTGTGTTGTCAAGAGGGTAGATTATATAAAATCTGATACCAAGTAGAAAAAACTTTCTTTTTTCTTCTCTTCTCTTCCTCTCCTCTCTTCTCCTTTTCTTTTCTTTTCTTATCCTCAATTATTGTTTTCTCTTCTCCATTATTACCCTCAATTATCTTCTACTATCCTCTTTCCATTCTAACCCTTGATTATCTTCTATTTTCTTCTCTCCATTATTACCCTCAATTATCTTCTACTATCCTCTTTCCATTCTAACCCTTGATTATCTTCTATTATCCTCTCTCCATTCTTACCCTCAATTATCTTCTACTATATCTTTTTACTATATGTATTAGAGTAAAATAAGATGTATAAAATGTTTCTTTTTGGTTTACAATTTGAACTATCTATATCATTTTTAGTGGAAGTACAGTTTTTTAACATAAAAATATTCGAGTCTTCATTTTATGATATGTAAGTGGCAGATTCTTGATATCTTTGAATATTGTAACTTATAAATAAGATATAAGACTATATCTTTTATTAAGTATAAAATTGGTTAGTATAGCTTTAAGAAGAAAGTAATGTACTTTATATTATTTTAATGATAAACTTCTATAACTTTCATCATTGAAATAAGATTACTAATAAACCAAAATACCTAAAATCATATGCTTGTATCTTGTAGGAAAAATCTTTTATTTTGCTTATACTGAAGTATTATTATAGCTTTACATAAGCTGGAAATTAAATTAACCTTTTTATTAAACTTATAGTTTATAAAGCATTTTTTTGTGTAGTCTCCTATTTTATATTTGATTGAATACAGTTATATATAAGTTCTAGTCTAATTTTCCTTTTGAAACTAAAATAACTTTCTTTTAAAAACAGCTAAATTAAGAATCTTTTTATTATCTAGCATATGTTTTTTATTACAGAAATGAATTTCTTGGGGTCTCTTTAATCTAGAATTTTTTTAAGAAATTTATAGTTTTATATTAATAACTGTATTTTATTCTGCTTCAAAGTTAACCTCCAGAAAATCAATTTTTGCACCCTACATAGTGTTTCAATTTTTGCACTTTTTGGGGGTCCCATTTTCTATTTTTGCACTTTTGACCTTAGGAACTTCAACCTAAGGAACTTGCCCAAAAAGATAAATAAAGCAGCCTTTTATATTTAAGCTTCTTTAAATATGTATAGTAGTTTTCAAACCTGTTGAGATAAATGTATACTATTCAGTTAAAACACATGAACTCAGTCACAAGACAAATGTTAACTGGAACCAGTTGAAGTTTAATTTACTCAATAAAGCTTCCATTTATCTAGGGTCAGAAAACAAAAATTAGACAATCACAAAACAAAAATAAAACAAATACTGAATTCCAAAAATGAGATACCAAACACATGGAACTCAAATTCAAAATGTGCACAATCCAGTCACTTTCTGAAGCATTCTACATCAAGTTTGATGATGAGTGTGTGGAAAATATGATGCAAACTGAGAACACATGAGGTTCAGTCACAAAAGTGATGAACTCAAACCCAAAACAACTGATTTTTTGAAACAATTGATTATTTTTGGGACTCAAATTGGAAATAGTGGATTTCAGGAGTGAATCCACCAGAATCTATTCAGGGAACTAAAGCATTATTTTCAATGTACATACATCTAAATTTGGACATTTATGTCTGAGAGACTATAACAAATCCAACTGATAAAGTTGGATCCCAAAAAACCTCTATTGGATAACAGATTTTCCATTTTCTGTTCTTTATCCAATCATCTCCCTCATTCCATATTCATTATGGACTTTTTAAAATTTTCCCTAAATACCTACCATTATAGCTCCCAAAGAGTTATCTTGGTTTCCTGAATTGTATAATAAAAAACAGAGTAAATCAATAAAGACAATATTTTTGATATAAAAGTCAGCATTATGAAATTTGATTTTAAATTTTGAAAAAAATATATTTTATGCAGAATTTTTTTCTCTTGTTGTTTGAGAAAATGCTTCATCTAAGCTTTTCTGAGATTATTTTACTCTCATTTACAATTCTTCTGACCTTATGCAATAGTTATCAGAGTTCACGGCCGTCTCCCGCCCGTAACTGGTTCCTGTCAGCTATGGTCTCCGTGGTTTGGGGCCTGACCTGGTCCACCTTGCCAAATGCCTTTGTGGCAATGTGGATCACATGTTCATTTGTCACAGAGACTGGCTCAAAAAGGAGCACACACTTAAATAAAAGTAATTTTCTAGAAAATATTTATTTGCTGCTCTGTTTTAATAAATTTTTTATTGCTTTTTATTAGTATGAGTTTTCAAGTGAAAGTAACACTTAATGAAATAAGCCTATTGAAAATAAGAGATGTCTTTGTGTGAAAATTGGCACACTGACTTGTGGTCAATCTAGCACCAGAGAACCCAGAGGTCTGGTGCTAGAGTGACCACAAGTTGGCATGCTGATTTGCAAACAAAGACATGTCTTTTTCAACAGGCTTATTTCATCAAGTTAGACTGGTTGCAATAACTGAGGCGTGTCTGGTCTGAGCCAAGCACAAAGACACCACATGTATGCGCATTCCAATTGGTTGGTCTGTAGCACTTGTTTTTTTAAATTCACTTGAGTGTAGCGCTTTAAATATATTAAAGTTATAATAGAAAACAATAGAATTAAATGAAATAATCCATTACACCGCATATATCTCTAGAATAAATGATCTACATATAACTTGTGAAAGTGGCTATCTTTTAGTAAATATGTACTTAGGGTCAAACTTGGCATACTGATTTGAGAACAAATCATGTTTTAATTGGACAAAACATGTACTTGAACAAAATATGTTGTTCATGATACTAAGATTGGGTTGGTTTACACACTCTAAAATATATGATCTATATATAACCTGTGAAAGTGGCTATCTTTTAATAAATATGTACTTAGGGTCAAACTTGGCATACTGATTTGAGAACAAATCATGTTTTAATTGGACAAAACATGTACTTGAACAAAATATGTTGTTCATGATACTAAGATTGGGTTGAATATACAATGAATATACATAAGATCAATATCAAATGAATAGTGGTGCTTGAAGCTAATAAAATATCATAAGTAAAATCAAGATATATTTATTTAAACTATATTAGTTACAATAGAATAGATATAGTTTACTGGGATAGTTTATTGGTATATAAAGGGCTGGGATAAGTACAAGGAAAACATGGCAGAATTGGAGGCAATGATAAAGGAATTGGACGCAGTAGTGGCTAAAATCAAGGAGGTCAATCAAAAGGTGAAGAACATGCTAAAGGAGGTGGTGTTAGAAGGTAACAAACTAGACAAACATATTGTGAAGGCTGTGAAAAAGAAGATTCCCAATACTACCAACAAACTTGCAACCAGGCTCTTAAATGTACAAAAAGATGTTCTCGCCAATCTACAGTTCAAGCTACAGGGGTTATCAACTGCAGAGGCGTGGTTAAAGGACCCCAAGATGTTTGAGCATCTAAAAAATAAATAAAAATAAAAACCAACAAAAGATAACTAGGAGCCAACCAGTGATAAGTCCTGTGAAGCAGCCCCTGTAAAGAGGGTAACAGGTAAAGATATAGAAGAAGGTAAAAAATAACACATAAAATAAATAAAAAGATCTTACTAACTTTTTTATTTAGAAGAAACAGAAGGAGAAGTCTGCCAGTATCTAAGACTGAACATATTGCACACATTCTACAGCAACTACATCCCCCATATAGGGTGTCAGCTGGTCCTGACACCAGCCGCTGCCTCTGAAATGATTAATAAATTAAAAAAATTCATCCTATTAAGCAATAACAACTTACATCACTCCAACCAAAGCAAGACAGCACCAAATGTGGGTCTCAGCTTTGGCCGCAGTCCCCAACCTACAACTTGATCAATACATTCAGGATATTGGCTTCTGCAAGCTCTTTGTCATTATTGTCTGGGATTTCATCCAAACTATGCTGTACCAAAACCTACCCAAGATGAAAAGAGGATAAGAAGAAGTCCATTTCTGTTACCCCACCAAGCACACACTATCACACATCCTAAAAAATTTCAATGAAAAAATAATAAAAATTAGCTATAGTTCTGCTGCTGTCATTCCTGCAGTAGTAGGCATCCTTGGAGACTTTGAGACTACTGGTGCTCTGAAAAGACTGATATACCAAAAACAATGAAAAAATCTTTGCCACTAAGTCCTTTAAGAATAAAATTAGTACCATATATAATAACTTTTGTGAGTTCTTTGCCCTTTTTTGCAGGGCAGAGAATTCACTTGATTGTTTACCTAGGTCTTGTTGTACTGATGTGGCTTAAAGCAGAAGCCTGCAACCTGTCTGATGTAATAATAAAACCAGATGTAGTACACCATTTACTAGACAGAAAAAATTGCCCCTGGATACAGCTCAATAGAGCACATTATTCAGGATGCAGCTATTCTTGCTGCCACCTACAAGATGGCTGCTCCACCAGAAAAAAATCCTCCTAGCCAATTTTTTCACAATGCTCCTGTATTCTACCTACCACAATTTATTTAGTACAGGTCCAATGTCAACATACACATTGTCAATAGAAATAACTACTCTATTTTAACACACTCTCCTTGAATTCCTCTGCTCCCACCCCCAATAAAAGTCTACACTCAAATACTATTTTATTTCTATATATATATTTAAATTATTGACTCCTACCATCTATAATCAACAAATAAATACATAATAAAAAATAATCTGTGTATTCATTCATTCACCCTTATTGCTTTGTTAATTTATAACCATGACAGTTTATAATTGGAATCATATAATAAATGTGAAAAACTACCCTAAATAAAATCATAATAATAAAAATATAAATATTCTTGTGTTTTATTTTACATTCATTCAATTGGCTTTACTTTTTTAATTTTTATTTTACATGACAGTATATACGCGGAATCACAGAAATAAAGTAAAAAAATAAAACTAAATAAAAACAAACAAAAAAATTAAATGCAAAAAAACATTGGGAACAGCAAAGTCTTTAATTGATTGGCTGCTGGGCAAGGCACACAGGGAGAAGAAAATCCACATGACCATAGAATTTGGCCACAGTTTCAGCTGGGGGGTATGTATATCAACCTGCAGCAAATTAAACATATCATTGGGCCCAGGCAGCGCCCCTTTCTTGACAAATCTCTTGAGCCATCCAAAGACCTCCTCAATTGGGTTGAGGAATGGGGAATAGGAGGGGAGGAAGAGAAAACGCAAAGTGGATGTGGCCAATTGTTGGGAGGCAATTTCAACACCAGGCTCAATCATTGGGAATTCTTCAAGAATATCTGCCACCTTGTGGAGCCCAACATTATCCAATACAATAATATTGGTGAGCCCAGGCTTGTGCACCTCAGGTGCTCCCAAACCAATCAGAGAAATTCCCACTATTGTGGGAACCCTTGATCATTTGATAGAGCTCAATGCCAAGGGGACCAGAAATGTCTACCATTGAGTAGGCAACAGACTGGACAGCCACACACTGGGACATGCTTTTCTTTTCACCTTTGGGACATACTCATACTTGTTGTGCATTGATGACACAAAGGAGGACTTATCAATGTAATAGAACTTGACTGTGCCCTTTTCCTTGAGAGCAGTAACTGTCTCTGTGTATTTCTGGCAGTAGACAACATTGTCTGGGCTATTGCAATTATAGGGAGATACACCAAGTTTCTTCCAGGAGAATTGCAGTTTCTTGACTGTGCAGTAGCAAGTGAAAACCAAAGCCTGGATTCCAAAAGCAGACTCAACCATTGACTGAATATTTTCTAGTTCAAGATGGCAATCCTGCTCAATCCACTGTCAGATGGCCCACAGGTGTTCCTCAACCAATAAGGTTGGTTCACAATTGGATTTCTTAAAAAGGAGAACAGTACCTGTTTTCAGATAAGTTGTGCGGAGCCAATGGGCAGATTTTCCCCAGATCTTGACAATGGACGTGGCCTTCCTGTAGTCAGTTATCTCCTCCATGAGCCTCATGAAGGTCTCGCAGGTGGAATTGGGGATGACATGGTACTTGGCCTTTTTGGCGTTGGGAAGCAACTCCACAGGATTGGCCACAACACAAGGCATAGGCACTAGGCTGTAGAATGCAGCAACATTTTTGAGCACCTTCTGCCCTTTTGTGGTTTGGTAATATTGGGGCAGCTTGTCATTGTCTCCCTTGTTGGAATCACTCACGTAAGGCTCATATGTGGTGTCCAGGACTGGCTTAACCTTCTCCAGTATGGTTGCAGGAACACCATTGCGGTGGTATACAGGGTCGTACACCAAGGACACCCTCTTGGTGGTGACGTCATTAACTGTTTTAGTGGTGAAAACCTTGGTGTATTTTCTGGTCAGCTTTTGGACCCAGGGGTTGATGCTCCGCCCCCTTGCACTTTGTTCCTGTCACAGTAAGTTCCATAATGCCAGGTATTGTCCGTCCAAGTAAGAAGGCACGGAAGGCCGGGAAACCTGTATCAAAATTGACTGAGTTAACGGATTTAAACCAAACAGTTGATCAAAAATGGGTCACGGCTGCTCCAGTATGCCAGCTGAAACCAGCTCCCCCTTGTAAACTGACATTGATAAATTGACGTGATATGAGGGTCACCCAATATAAGCTCATTAATCATCATGGTTGTCAGAAACTGGTCACACAAGGGTTCTTTGCAACCTGGACTAGATACTTACTTGAAGATGCCAAAGGAATAGGAGATCAAGACTCAGGTGGTATTGCTTAGTCAATTTTTCTGATATATATTGAATAATTTTCCCTGTTTCAACTCTAAGAGTTGAGTCCTTCTAAATTTACTCAATAAAAACCAATTATCCCAAGTTCTAATTTTAAATTTTAAAAATGCATCCTGTGCTTGGGTTGTTGCAGTATATCCTGTACAATCTGATTCTGAACAGAATCATTTCAGGAAGATGGGGCCCAGCATCTGGAACTTTGTTGTTGGCGCCGCAAAATGTTAATTTCATGCCAGCCAATTTTGTAGCTCCTCCCCCCATTCTGGAAAATGAAAATTGTGTCACTTCTCAATGCCCAGAATTCTACGCTGAAGATGCATTGATGCTTTCCCAGGTCATTTATCTTGGTTTACTCTGGTTAGGATTGATTGTTCTACTTAATACTGGAGTTTCAATTGGAAATTTCACAAAAAGATATTTAAAGCCGCGTTGGTGGTTAATCATCAATTCTATTTGGATTTGGGTGGTAATTCCCCATCATTTAGAAACGGCTTCATATTATCCAGTGATTTCCATCACAGTTCCCCTTAAGCTGGTTGTGTCAGTGCAGCGTCACTATTGAACTCTCCTATATTATCTCCTTCTTGAGTAGGCACTTGCGTTGCTTAACTATGTTCTTTTGACCTGTAGGGCAACCACAACCACAGCGCACAATGGGTCCATTGTCACTCTGTTGTTGTGAAGCTTCCATTTTGGTATAAAAATAAAATAAAATTACAACAGTTTATCTATATAATTTATTTATTATAATTTTTATCTCTCCATATATAGTAGCAGGAAAGCTTGTAGTCACTACTGTTTATTTCAAATTAGATTTTTAGATTTATATATTAATTATTTTTGGTTGTAAATGTGCACTGTTAATCATGAGTTTGGATAAATTTGATACTTTTACTGATTCTAATCCCAAAACAGTCACCCAGAATATTTATTTCCTTTTTTATTCTATATTGCATTCTTAATTAGAACAAGTTGGTAAAAGTATTATAGATTCATTCATGTGTTTTGATATTTGATATTTGTGTTGTCTGTTTCAGTTGCTAATGGGGCTCATTGTTGGATTGAGTTTGTAAGTTTTGTGACTGAGTTTCATATGTTCATCAAAAACATAGTAAACATAGTAGATGTGTTCTGTGACTGAAACTCATGTGTTCTAGTGTTTGGTACAATTGTTGTTGAATTGTTAAGCATTTGTCCCCAGTTTGAATAGTTCATTGTATGACTGGATATTTTTGCCAAATATAGCTCATTTTCTGTGAAATTATCTTCTATTCAGATCTATCAAGTTGAAATTTGTTTTGTGACTGAGTTCATGCATTCTAAACTGACTAATATACATTTATCTCAACAGGTTTGAAAACTACTGTAATAAAAGGAAAAATATGAATTTTAAAAGAGAATAAAAAGTCTGATTTTAAATTCATATATGTTTAAAATATGTTTAGGTGTACCTTAAAATAAAAAGAATTGTAAAAATTAAAAGGTATTGAGCATATATATACATGGTGTCAGAGAACTTCATTTTATGTTATTAGTTGTCTGTCAAAGTAAAACCCATGTGTTTTAACATTAGGAAATCACAGGACAAACTTGTCACAGATAATGACATCTTGCCAGAATTTTTTGTCCTCAAAAAATCAAGAACCAACCGTTTAGAACTCAGAAAATCCTCTAAAAGGACTGGCTGATCTAAAGCAAGATATTGACAATAAGTAGGTTGTGACCAAACATGTGTAAGTTTTGTTAAAATCTTCAAAAAAGCTTTCCAATGCTCTGAAAATTGAAGCATGTAATTTTGTGTTTTTGGCTCTAAACCTAATTTATGAAGTCACTTGATTTTCCCTCGCTTTTATTGATGTGGTATAAAAATTGAACCTGATCACATAATCATTGACTTTAAGCTCTATAATAGCTAGAAATAGGCTCAGAACTAATGGGATAGTTCAATAAAAAATATACTGTTTGAAGCCACATTTTTAAAGGTTAAAAATTGCTATATATAAATAAAGTTGCTTATTGCGTGTGTTACTGACTATTTTCTCACAAAATGTGGCATCAATTTTGTGATGTATGCAGCCCTCACACTGTTTTTGAAGCCTTTTCAGCTAAGATTGAGAAAATTGTGAGCCCTGATTGCAAAATCATCTACCTGTAAAATACTCCCAGGACTGAGAATTTAAGTCTCAACTGATATTTCCTATTTTGTTGATATTTATACCAAGTCTTCTGTTTTTTTGCTTGTTTCTCCTTTACCATCTTCGGTCACCTACATTTCTGCACATACTGGACCATTTCAGCCCAAACTGGTGTCAGCCAAAAGCCCTCAATTCCAGCTTTCAGAATCTTACTCCTGACAATATATTTCTGATTCAAAATTATGAGTTGATCTCACTTAAACATAATTACCCTATCATCTCCTTTTTGTAGAATTGGGTATAAAAACCCTCACAGTTCTATTATTCCAAGCAATTCAATCTCCTCCTGTTTAGGCTCATCAATAAAACTATTGTCTCAATTTGAGTTGTATCCTTTGTATCCTTGGGAAATAGTAATTTGTTGGTTATGGTTGAACACAGGCTTTGATACAACTGCAGCTGTTGTTGAAAAAGTCTGAAGTCTTACACAGTTCATTGTGTAGATCACAAAATATAAAAGGAAGGGGGTTTTCAAATATGAACCAGATAATTTCATTTTGTGAAGGGGCACAGGATGTAAAATTAGAGCAAGTTCGGTTGTGGGACTTTATTTTTTAAATTGAATTTTTTAAAGCTTTACCTGCCATTACCTCACAATGATAGATTTGATAGTACCACAGTTTGCTTTAGATAATTATATTAAAACACCAATCAACATATTTATAAATATCTACTTCAATTAAATGGAATAGGTTGCATACTTATAATTGGACACGACACAAAACCACATGAGATTGTGCTTGGTCACACCACAATTCATGCTGTTTTGTTCCGTGACTTTTGGAGCAGTGTACAAAATGTGGCAGTTGAAATTGTGTACTGCCCCCTAAAAATACAAAACAAATCTGCATGAATTGTGATGTGATATGAAGATCACAAAATGAATTGTGCTCAACTGCCAAAGCCACAAAACCAATTGTGTAGATTTCGGTGCCCGTCCCAACCCTTGCCACCCATACACAGCTTTAGAATCGTGTAGTTTTTCATTGGGCATAGAGCTCCGCAATTTCACCGTTGAAATATAAATACTAAACTAAATATCCCTTCTATTGAATCTAATTGGTTGAAATCATGGAGTCACAGTCGAATTGCGTTTGTCCGCAGCCGGCTTCTATCTTGCTATATCAAATATATAATCTTGACCAAAGCCCCCGTTTGACAAGTGTGGTGAAAATCAAGGATACTGATTCCAAGGAAGCTTGGGGTTTATCAATTAAACACGTTTAAAATTTAGGGATGGCTATCTGTGATAAGAAATCCCAAGCTTAACTTGAAAATATGGAGCTGCTGCTGCGCTAAAATTGCCGTACGCAGCTATAGTTTCGATTGATTCGTTACAGCTGAGAGCACTAAAGATCTCTATTGGCTATCATACCTTGTAATCAAAAGAATGTCACATGGCTTCGATGTTCCGTGGAAGTGTGGCACTTGACATTATCTCTGGTTTTTATTAAGTCTTATAGGATTCGGCTTAATTCGTCAAAAGGCCCTTCTGTAAAGGGCAAATGATTTTCTAATGCATGTTTAAAAGATTAACATAAAGTTCTTTTTAATAGAAAGAGTTGATTTTTCAGATGAGATGATTTAAGTGTACGTTTGCTATTCATTGGTTTGAAGATACATAGCGTCTTTAGTGTAAATATTTAATATTCTACATTGATAATTCGACCAATCAAAATTATTAGCACTAGTATAAGTGGAGATAAACATGTTTGCTTTGATTTATAACAAGCTATTCTTGGCTTAGGGAGTCATGGCCAATCCCAAATCCTTCTTCTGCTTCTCACCTCTTGGCGCCTTAAGAGCAGTTGCAGTCTCACAGTTTGCATCTTCTTATGTTGCCGTTGCACTTTTATCATCTTTTTGTGACGATGCTGTATTCATCCTTCTTGCCTTCATTGTTGCCGCTTTAAAAATGTGTTTCTTGTGGGATAGCTTCCAGGTATTTCCTCTTTCTTTCCTTTTGCTTACCTCTAGGATTCACCTAAATATGCATTGTTAGTTGTGGGGATATTTTTTAAGGAGTTGCTCTTCTTTATAGTGAGTTTATTACTCGCCGGTATGGTTTTTCTATATTCAAGGTATTTTTATTGCCCCAATAATGTAGAATCATATCAAGAATGGTACTGCTACCCTGAACTTCCTGTTTTTGCTACCGCGTTCTTTGCTTTTGCCATTGTAGCCTGTTGCTTTTTGGTAAGTATTTTGATAAATTTGAACTGAATTTATAGATATCACTTGGAATTTTCATCTTTAAAAATGTTGTCTCTCTTGAGCAACTAAAACAAGATATGAAAAAACTCCAGCTCTCGCTTGATGAAAAACTTAAACCTAAGCTGTTGGTTTAACTACCCTCAACGGCGATTCGATCCTACATTGCTAAATCAATCAATAAACATTTATGTTTTAGATTAGGCCATTTTATATATAGATTAAATGGCCATTGTGGCAGTACAAAAGTCACTTTAAGTGATTGGGTAAATAAAATAACTCATAACTGTTAAAAGATTTAGTTTAAAGTTTAGTATTCATAAGGATAGGGTTTAAAATTTCTCCAAATAGAAATTTTTAGGAAAAAACTAGGTATCTATATAAATAAGATTGTATTACCATAATCAACTAGGCCAACCTAATTAATAGGATGTAGGGGTTTAATTGAAGCAGTCCCTAGGACTTGGTATCTCAGAAAACAGTTAATTAAAAACCCCAGAATGGAGTTAACAGAAGTTAGATTTCAGGATTGTAATATCTTGATGGTTTCAAGATGTGGCACAAGGTTAAAGTTAACTCCCAAGTATGGCAAAAAGATTGTTAATAATAGAGTTTAATAAAATAAACTTAGTCAAATAGAAGCAATATTATCTCTAGGTTGATCAGCTAGTTCTGAATAGGAACTCAGAAAAGCTTGGATCATGAATTATTAATAGGGCATTATAGTGGTGGAAAAAGGGAATACTTTAGATATTGCTGAGGGTCTGGATGTACAAGCATTCTGGCTATCACCAACCTACTTAACATCCAGCCATCACCCGATTTAGTCCCCTTCCAATATACCATTTGACATACCGAGAATGGTAACCAAGCAATATCACCTGACTGTCCAAGTATCCAGTGGCTTGAACCCATCTAGCACATGACCAACCCCTAGGTTTGATCCAACTAAATCCCCACCACAGCCAAGTCTATATAAGTCTAAAGTATTATCCAATAAAATATACTTTTCTTCTTTCTTAATTCCATATTTGAAGCTTCCCCAAAAGGCGCTACTTATCAATATAATAGAAATGTACAGGTAAGGAATCAAGTCAATCCAGGACAGAGGTTAAATATGCACTTGTGGGATCAATAATAAATACTTCTCATCAAAGTAGGATCAGGATTGGTTGATAAGGTTATCAGCAAGGATTGTGAGGAGATCCAGGTAGAGTATCAAATAGAGAAGGGGTTCCAGCTGGGCATGTCAAAATGGTATATAAATGGAAAATATAATAATTGATAAAAATTATCATCTTGACATCAGCTGCTTTCCCCTCATTTATCTTTCAGTTTTATCACATCTACTCTTTTTTTTGATAAAGCTAAGTTTGGTATTTCAATAGTTGTGAGTGCTGCCCTACAGAAGGAATCCCTGAGGGTTCCTTGGGGGACTCTTGGGGAGATCTTAAGATATTTAATAAATTTTCAAGTGAATCTTTATTAGAGTCAAAAGCTGATTTTGAGGATACTTTCTCTTTTTTTCAGGGAGGGGATTCCAACCATGGGAAATAAAGTTTTTGATCTTGGATTTGCTCAATTCACTTTTTGGGTTTGATCAGACTTTTAGTTGCATAAAGTACACCATCAATAGGGAGATAGAAGGATTAAGGTTAATGGAAGCCAAAATTTTAGAAATATTAGCCATGTGGAGTTATAAGAATAAGGAACTTATCCAAAAAGGTAGCCAATAAAAAAGAACAATCTCCAAAGTTTTGCATCAAGGATTGTCTAGTGGTAAGAGTCTACACAGGAATAAAGATGATAAGTGGAACTGGAATGTCCTGGGTCCTACACAGCCATTTCTCAAAACTATCATCTAAATAGAAAAGACTGTTTCTGACTTCCTCCATAAAAATATTTAGGATTTCTGCAATGCAAGCTCTCAGGATACAGTAATAAAGATAGTTATAGTTTTTCTATAAAGCAAGTTATCTAACTAATATTTTTACAAATGAGCTTAATTATTGAGCCTGTTTGACTGGTGTGTATTCCAGACTAATCACTTGTGATCAACCATGTTGTTCCATTTTTATGGGTGGTTAAAGCTTGAATCATTATTTTTGTGATTGTTATAAGTTTATAGATAAACTATTTTATAAGTACACACAATTTCTCTTTCTTAAAATATTAAAAAAATTTACAGAGTGATAAAATATTAAAAACAAATACAATAAGGTAAAACAAAGAATTATATCAATGATCAAATTTTGAAATAAATTATACAGTGGTTTTACCACTATGGGACTAAGTGAAAATAACTCAAATTTAAACAAAATAAACTCAGATTTACACAGAATCTAAGTCAGGAGAGTTTCAGAATACAAATAATTTGAATAACTGTGGTGAACTGGAAAGATGTCAAACAAGAACCACAGCAATACCAACATAAAATAAAAAATTATTGAACATTAAACAACATCTTTCAAACTACAAACAAATCAAATTGTTGCAACAAGAAAAATAGGTTGGTTTGTTCTAGAATATATTATAATCCTATCAGGATTCAGATGAGAAACAAGAGAAGGGCTAAACAGAAAAAACTGAGCAGCAATAAGTAAAATTTTACAAACACAAAATGTTGTGTTTGGCTCCTGGGGACGACATCCAGAAGGACACAGCGGGAAATCTGTATAACAAAAGATTTGAGGTTTGAAGCTAGCCTTGAGTTAGCCTTTGGGGCAAAATTAAGGGCACATACCTTAATTTCTTGGAATACAAGATGTGGAATTCCTTTTGGCAAAAAGAAAGGAAAAATCTTGAAGAATACTAAAGCCAACACAAATGTGGATAAACTTGTCTTGATTAGGAGAAATGATTCTACTTAAATAGTAGACAAGGGTCAATGATCACTCATTATGTAGACAAAGTGGCAGAAGGGGTCACATTGGGATGAGGTCATATCAGGATCAGTTGAGGGCTGGTATGGTAATCTGGAATGGGTGGACATTGGAACAGACTTATTTTACGGAAGGCAAGGAATTTCCAAATTTGAAAGCAAAACCAACCAAATCTTTGCATTTATCACTATTCAAAGGCCATATCAAAATAGAATTAATGGCGTGATTTCCAACATCTCCCCCCTCAAGATTGGACACAGGGAGTTGATATTTACGGAGGAATTTGAAATGAACTTGGGCAAAAGGATGTCCATAGGACAGCAGTTTTACAGTATACTTGATGCCCTTCTTGAAAGTGATTTCATAAGGACCAACCCAGAGGGAGTCAAGCTTATGAGCACAACCTCCAGTACAATTTTGATAATAGAGGACTAGGTCACCTACTTGGTACTCAGGGAGGTGGGCTCTGGAGGCATTGGAGGGCAAGAGCTCTAAAGCTTTGACCTTTTAAGCAGTAGAATAGGCTGTAGCTTGGATGTCAATGATACAATTATTCAAGTCTTTGACATAAGCCTCAGGATTGACAGATGCATCAAATTCAATCAAGGGGGGTCCCAAGAATGAGGGGGTAGCGGCTTCACGTCCATACAACATGACAAAGGGGAACTGACCAGTCACTCAATGTCTACTGAGTCAGTAAGCAAAGAGGGCAGCAGGGAGGAACATATCTCAATTGGCAGCATCAGAGAGCGTGAGTTTCCTCATTATAGACACCAGGAGGAGTTTTTCTGGTTTGACAGTTCCATTGGTTGAGGGGTTATGTGGTGCGGAGAACAATTGGTGAGTCCCCGTAGCTTTGACAATAGAAGTGATGAGGCAAGCATTAAAGTTGGTACCATTGTCAGAAAGAAGGACTTGAGGGCAGCCATTTCAATAGAAAATGTCTTGCAGCAAGAAAGTAGCTGTGGTCTTAGCAGTTATATCTTTTGTTGTTCTGGCTTCAACCCTCTTGCTAAAATGGTCTACAGTGACTAAGATAAACCAACATCCCGACCTAGACCAAGGGAAAGACCCAACAGCATCAATACTCACTGTGTGGAAGGCATGTTTTGGAGGGATGAGTTTGAACTGGTGTTGGGACAGGCGAGGGTGCTGGAGCTGACAGGAATGACAGGAGGCAAGGACATCAGGGATCAGGACGCACATGTTTTCCTAATAGAAGTTTTGCACAACCAGTCCTGAGTCTTTGCTATGCCCCCATGGCCAGTGTCAATATGTGCTTGGAGGATAATGGCTATCCTTATTCTAGGGCAGACGTAGGGTAGGTAGGCATTGTTAACCTTTTTGAAGAGCTGTCTATCACAAATTACAGTGTTCTTGGATAGGGTCTGTAACGCTGAGCAAATGTCTTCTGGCTCAGTGGTCAAAGAGTCAGGATACCCTATTAACTTTTACAGACAATCAGCGTCAGCAGGATGGATAGCTAGGATTGGCATTCTTGAAAGGCCATCAGCATTCTGATGTTGGGCCCCAGGACAGTGTATCACAGTGAAATCATACCCTTGTAGATTCAGAGCCCAACACATTAGTTGACCTTCAGGTTCCTTTAGCTGTTGCAGCCATTTGAGGGAGGAGTAATCTGTGACCACCGTGAAGTGGGTCCCATAAATGTAGTGCCAAAACTGTTTCACTGCATGCAACACTGCCAAGCATTCCTTCTCAGTGACGCTGTAGTTCTTCTCATGCTTATTGAGGACCCTCAACAAGTAGGCTACAGGTCAATCTACACCTTCATTGTCAAATTGTGCCAGGATAGCACCCAAGCTACTCCACTAGCGTCAGTATACAAGATAACTCTTTATCATAATCCGGATAGACTAAGATAGGAGCCTCTTTGAGCTTGGCCTTCCTTGCTTCAAATGCTTGTTGTTGGCTGTCAGTACATTCAAAGGGGACGTTGCAAAGCAGTTGGACGAGGGGTTCACTCAGTTCAGCAAATTCAGGTATGAACTGTTGATAGTAGCCCATCATACCAAGGAATACTTGAACCTCTCAAAGATTTGTGGGAGGTAACATCTTGTCAATGGCTTCCACCTTGTTATTCATGGGGCAGATTCCAGTTTGGGTGACCTCATGACCTAAGAATTCAAGACATTCCTTAAAGAAGGAGAAGTTGGAGGGTTTGAGTTTCAAGCCAGCTTTGCAAATCTTGATGAAGACAGCCTTGAGGTGTTCCAAGTGGTTGGTAAAAGTAGCGCCAAATACGGTGATGTCATCAAGGTACACAAGGACACAGGAGAGCTTTAGGTCTTGTAAGATAGAGTCTATAGCTCGTTGAAATGTGAAAGGGGCATTGCAGAGTCCCTGGGGCATTTGAGTAGCTTCATAGAGCCCCTCAGAGGTGATCAGAGCAGCCTTCTCTTGGTCTTCTGGTGATAAGTCAACTTGCCAGTATCCAGAGACTAGATCCATGGCTGAGAAAAACTTGGAACCACCCAGCCGTCTGAGAGCATTGTCAACTCTGGGCAAGGGGTATGAGTCTTTCTTGGTAGCAAGTTCAGGCGGCAGAAGTCTTCACAATACAATGTCCTCCGTCCTTTTTCTTGAAAATCAATAAGGGGGAGGTCCACAGGCTTTGAGAGGAAGCCAAGAGTCCAGCATCTAGTAGTTGTTTGAGCTCTTTAGACGCCTGAGCATCCTCTACCCTACTACGGCAGTATGATTTGGCACAAAAAAGAGGTGCATCACTAGTATCAATCTGATGGATGACCCCTTTAGCTAGGCCATAGTCCGTAGGTCCAGAGGCAAATATGTTGCTAAACTGATTGAGCAGGTCCAACACGTCTTTTTGTTGGATGGGAGACAATTGGGGGAAGTCAACAGGGATTAATAAAGAGAGAACTTGGGGATTGTCTTCAGGTAGATTAAAATCACTAAAAGTTCCAAAAGGGTAGAGGGATGCCACTTGTTCTGCTCCCAGTATACAACCATGCCCAACAACCACGCCTTTGTCACCTGTATATGCAGGGAAGTCAGGTTAGTCAACAACAGCATCACAGGCTCTTTGTGGGTTTAGTCTAGGACTCCTGGACACAGCCAGGGTTCTTTACGGCTTAGGGATTCAGGTGAGTAGAGTTCTAAAAACAACTTTTCAGGTAGTTTGTAAGAAATCTGAGAGTCAATCACCACTTGGGAGCCTGGAGGGATGGTGATAGCTGCTGGGGCCAGGAGAGTTACACCTTCCGCAGGACAGGAAGGAGGAGGGGTGCACATGTTGGAGGAGTGTGTCCTATACTTGAGAGAGAAGATACCCATGGGATACTCAAGCACACAAGTTTTAAGACATTTTCCTGGGAGGCGCAGAGGTTCCTCAAAAATCAAAGGGACCTCATACCCTAAGAGCAAAAAATATCCATCTTATAAGTTAACAATCCCATTATACTCTCAAAGGAATTGTGTGCCAACCAGGAGGTCATAGCTTTCATTCTCAAGGATAACAGCGGGGGAAGCAATAAGGAGTTTCCCAAACCTCATGGGTAGAGCGGAGTAGGCACCAATGGCTCAAGTTTGGGCCATGTCAGCTGTGCCATACAACTGTGTATAGTTGAGGTCAGGGGCCAACTTAAGTTTCTTCATTAGCTTGGATGATACCACGTTGACTGAAGAACCTGTGTCCAGAATGGCTTTGATTTTAACCTTTTGGATCAATACTTCCACACAAGTAGTATCTTTCCCAAAGGGGGGCAAGACAGCCAACACATCCTGCACAGCTTCTAGCTCTTTTTCCCATTTAGCTAACATGTATTTCAAGGCAGGAATTTCCTTGTACACAGTCTGCAAGGGGAGAGTTATGTCACATTCTGAAAGAGGGCTTCAGCTAGCTTGACAGCTTCTTCAGAAGAGTCTACCAAGACAGGTGATTGATGAGCCTGATCCAGGTAGGGACAAGCCACCACAGCCTTGGCTTTGACTGAAGGTGTGCAAGAGGTAGTGGTGGTTTTCCCCGAGCAAAGCTTGTAAGGGACAGACACAGTTTTTGGGACAGCCAGAACAGAGTAGCCATAACTATCTGATTCATCACTGTAAGAATCTTCAGGCTCAGAATCACTGGAAAGATCATGAAACAGGTGAAGAATAGTTGGGCCAGAGGAAGGGGGAGATTCCTTGTCAGAGGGAGGATCAGGAAGAGACGGAGGGGATTGGTCAGCAGAGAGCGTCTCTGCCTCTAAGCTGACCTCTCTTTTCCTGCCTGTTCCTTAGGGTCACAACCTTCTACCTAGGGATTAGTGCAGGTACTTAATTGATGCCATATTTGACCGCAGTTATGACATCCTTGCCTCTTAGGCTGTCCACCTGAGCCCAGAGTCATAATGCGCGGAGTACAGGAGGTGGTCCCAGCGTTACTGGCCTTATTATTGCAAACTGCAGTACCTCCATGGGTCAAATGCATGTCTTGAAAGAGGGTCTTAATACTCTTTATGGTCACAAGAGAAGCTTTGTGCGCCTTAAAGTGCAGGCACAGAATCTGATTCACCTTCAAAGCATTTGAACATGCTGTGTAGGCTTCATGGGGGGTTAACTGTCAACTGGTGATTAACTGTTGTCGTTCAATATAGAAGCAGTCAGCAAACTCAGCCAGGGTTTCCTTGGGCTTAAAGGCAATGTGCATAAATGCATCTTTCTTGACCTCCAAGCTGAGATCTCCTCCAAATTCCTCAATAAGGAGGTGTTTCATGTCTTCCCAAGTGACAATGTATGGAAGATCAGGGACCACAACTTTTTGGCACGTAGGATGGAGGCAGGTAAGAATGCGCTCCTTTTTAAGCTTGTCAGTAGCCCTACACATTGCAGTCTTTTAGATTGTCAGAAAGGCCACAATGGTAGAGGGTTTAGGGTCAAATATCTTCTTGAAAGTCAGCTTGTAGTTTGGGTCAATGTACAAGGAAATGGATTGGCTGTTGTCACCCAGGTTGAGAACGTTAATGTGAAGATTGCCCTCAAAATCAGATTCAGCAGAAGATTGTCTAGCCCAGAGAAGTCAAAGGCTCTCTTCTAGGATATCTAGTGTAGAGCTGTTCTGTCCACTGATATCCCAGGCGGTAGCAGCATCAGCTCCAAATTCATTGATCTTAATCTGTTGGACTGCCAATGTACCCGCAGCCCCATTGATACAAGTAACCAGAAAAGTTGTTTGAGCAGCCAGGGGGTAACTTGTCCGTTTATTGTTTCTGTTAAGCAAGAGAGGTTCTGCACCTCGCTCTCTAGAGCATCTTGTCAATCTGCAACATCATTTTTTACTGCCGCTAAATGATCCAAGGAAAGAGCACAGTTGGCACAGGGTTGGCCTTCAGTTCAGGGAAACACCCATGACCAGGGTGGGTAGGAGTACCAGTGACCTCAGCCTCCCCTTTGCCATCAGATTAAGAGGAAGAATCATCAGGGTCAGAGAGGTGCTGTCTCAAATACTCAATCTTGCCTTGCAAAGTAGCTACTTGGTCTGTTAGCATGGCAATGCAAGGATCAGGCGTAGGTTCAAAAGGCAGAGGGTTTGGGACAGAGGCTTGAGGTCAAGTAGCGGCTCTGAGTTCAGCTATGGAGTCCCATACCTTAGCTTCAAAGGCGGACGGGCCATCAACCAAAGGATAAGGCAGAGTCACTTCAAAGGAAGCCACTCTATTGTCAATGTAGTTTTGAATCTAACACAGAGTTTTTCCTAACACAGCCTTGTCCAAACCATACTGTAAGTACAGATGCTGGCCCCAATTATTGACTTGGGTTCCAACCAAATTGAGCTGGGAATTAACATGCTCTCAAAACTGATTGAGTTTGGCAACTAAGGTCTCAAAGTCTTGACAATACTTTAGAAGAGTCAACTTTATCTGGTCACGCCAGGTAGCTTGGTGATCATCCAGTTTGCACAGTCAATCCTTGATATAACCAGGGAGCAAGGAGCAAAGAGAGTTTAGGGACGAGGTCAAATACTTTTGTGAAGCTAGCAAGTTGCGTTAGTTATCTGAAATGCAAGCAAATAGACTATGGGACCATTCTTGATAGGCTATATTTTGCGCATGATTGTTGGAAACAGCAGTGGCTACGGCTGTCAAGAGCTGGTTTTGCCTCCCCAACACCAACTGATGATGGACCAGCGCAGTTGGATGAATTGGTTAACCAGTACGCCAATAGTCTCCATTAATTTCATCAGTGCAGGGGGAAGACCAAAGTCCAAGAGAAAGAAATATAGATCTTTGGAAGCATACCCAGGACAGAGACCAGGGATAGTGTGCATTTCCACATTTCCTGTGTGAAGGAGGGAGAAGACAGCAGCACAAGCTTGCTCATAGTTGAGTGAGAAAGCTGGAAGGGGGGCCCAAGTGGGCCCAGGAGACAACACTATTACCATGGGAGTTGAGGGGGCATTGGTGATATCTTCTTCTAGAGGAGGACTAGAAACTTTAGGTTGCTTGGGTACTTCAGAAACAAAGGGGGAAGGACCAGAGAATGCACATGAGAACAGGGTAGCCAAGGGACTTGTAGCCCCTGTAGTGAGCACCATTTTGTTGTGTTCAGCTCCTGGGGACAACATCCAGAAGGTCACAGCGGGAAATCTTTATAACAAAATATTTGAGGTTCAAAGCTAGCCTTGGGTTAGCCTTCAAGGCAAAATTAAGGGCACATACCTTAATTTACTGGAATACAAAATGTGAAATTCCTTTTGGCAAAAAGGAAAGGAAAAATCTTGAAGAATATGAAAGCCAACACAAATGTGGATAAAATTGTCTTTATTAGGAGGATGATTTTACTTAAATAGTAGACAAGGGTCAATGCTCACTCATTAGGTAGACAGAGTGGCAGAGGGAGGCATGTTGGGGTGAAGTAATACCAGGATCAGTTGAGAGCTGGTATGGTAATCCAGAATGGGTGGACATTGGAATAGACCTATTTACAGAAGGCAAGGAATTTCCAAAGTTGAAAGCAAAACCAACCAAATCTTTGCATTAATCAATATTTGAAGGCCATATCAAAATAGCATTAATGGCGCAATTTCCGACACAAAACAATATAAAGTCACACAAGGTGCTTAATATCTGATTTTGAAAATAGAAAAATAAAATTTTAGCAGCTAATCAACAAATATCCTATTTAAGATCAGAGACATTTTATTGATTGTCAAGTCATTTTATTTGTGTATATAGGTTTCAAGAGCTATCCAAATCTGGACATATGATCAATAGCAAAATTCAGACAATGAAATTTTAAGCTTCTTCTTTTTTAGTGAATTTTTTCTTGTTTTATTTTACAATAGTCTTTACTAGTGATGAGGAGCGCCTTTTGGGGAAGCTTCAAATATGGAATTGAGAAAGAAGAGAAGTATATTTTATTGGATAATACTTTAGAATTATATAGCTTTAGCTATGGTGAAGATTTAGTTGGATTGAACCTAGGAATTGATCATGTGCAGGATGGGTTCAAGTTGCTGAATACTTGGACAGTCATTTGATATTGCTTGGTTGTCATTTCTGGCATGTCAAACGGTATATTGGAAGGATACCAAAACAGTCAATGACTGGATGTTAAGTGGATGAGCGGTAGCCAGAATACTTTTACATCCAGATTCTTGACACCCCCTTAATGTGTTACTATGGTACATCAGAAGGGGGCTTTGTCTTGACAGCTGCCGCCTGATGTTCCTGAAGTTATTTGCTAGTGGGTAATAACCACAGCAAGTGTTCCCCTTTGCTAAGGCAAAGGTGGGATCTGTGGTATTTCTTGATGGCGGGGTCTTTGGCACCTTAGAATTTAACTAGATAGGTGTTTCTTTCTGGTCTGTACTTGATGATTCTTCCTGGTCCCCAGTGTACTGAGTCTATCTTCTTTCTGTTTCTGGCCAGGACCCAGATGGGGGAGTTGATGGGGAGTGGTTCCTCTGTAGAGGTTACCTTTTGTGTTTTGAGCCTTTTTATTTCTGCTATTGTAGCTTTGAGGTGTATGTGTTATAGAGTTGGTACTTGTTCTACTGTGGGGGGTTTCCTTGGGGGGATCTTTATGTATGGTTATTTGTTGCAGGTAACTATCTCTGATTTGTATTCATATGTTAGTTCAAACAGTGAGTAGCCTGTCCCTTGATTGGTACAGACCTGGGATACTAGTAATGCATGTTTCACGTATAGTGGTCATGTGTCTTTGGCTTTGCCATCCATTATCTTTTTGAGGGCTCTGATAAGGCTGCTGTTTAGGTGTTCAACTCTGCTTTTGGCCTGTGGCCTGTAGAGCAAGGTTGTAGAATGTTTGATGTTCTTTGCTTTTAGGTTGTCATTTACTACTTGACCTGATAACTCTGTTGCTCCATCAGTTATGATGTAGTATGGAGTACTTTAATCAGCTATGATTGCTTTTTTAATGAAACGGTTGTGGTTTCTGCTTATGGTCCTTTGTTGCCCATCTGATAGGCCAGTGTGTAACAAAGTCAATGGCTAAAATAGGAAACATTGTTTTGTCTTTGTTTCTGGGAAGGGATCCACTATGTCCAGTCTCCAAACCTTTAATGGTTCAGGGTCAGGTAATAAGTTAATCATTAGCCAAGGAGCCTTTGTGCCAGTGTATTTCTCACACACTGTGCACTTTTTCAGAACATCAATTATGTCTTGTTTAAGATTGGGCCACTATACTATCTTTTTTAATGTAAGGTATAGGTTATTATCCTTTGTGTGTCCTAATAGACAGTGATGTCTTAAGATTGTGTCAACTCTTTGTACAAGTGAGATGTAGGGAACATGTTTTTCATTAATGATTTGGTATACAGTGCCATTTGATATATGGAAATATTTTTTGTTCCTTACTAATGTATCTTGGGTTAGCTGATGTGTTGAGGGGTCTTTCCCTTTGATTTTATACTCAGTGTTGTATAGGTTTGGCCAGTCAGGGTTCAGGTGGTCAGGATGATCCTCTCTAGGCTGACATAGTCTAGAGAGAGCATCAGCTGTGGCCAGCTCTGCCCCCTTTTGTATTGGATATCCAAGTTAAGCTTCTCCAGCAGGGACATCCATTTTGCTTGTTGCCGTGCAAGTGTGTTCTGAGTTTTGAAATAGATTAAGGATTTATGGTCAGTTAGTACTTGGATGTTTAAATGTCCTTCTAGATAACATCTCCATTTCTTGCATGCGTGATATATTGCTAGCAATTCCTTATTGTGTATTGAGTACCTCTGCTCAGTGTTGGTTAGTTTTCTACTTTTCTAACATACTGGCAGGAAGTCTTGCTGCCCTGGCTGGCAGATGCGTAGGGCTACGCCAATGGTAGTGTCACTGGCATCTGACTTAAGCTTGGAGCACCTGTTGTTATCAGGGTATTGCAAGATTGGTGCTTCAATCAAAGCTTGTTTTAATAATTGGAAATTCTTGTTGCATTCTGGTGTCCAGATGAATTTCTTTTTGTCATTACCCTTGTTTTAGTCATTGATTGGTGCAGTTAGTTTTCTGCAGTCTTTGATGTATTTCCTTAGGTAAGCTACCCTACCAAGAAAGCATCTAACTTGTTCATTAGAGGTGGGGTGTTGCATGTTATTTATGGCCTTTATTTTGTCTGGGTCTGCTTTGATGCCACCATCAGAGACAATGTGGCCCAAGAACAGGAGTTCCTTTTCCATAAATTGGCACTTACTTGGTTTTGCATAAAGTTTGTGCTTTGCAAGTCAATCAAGTGTCTTGCGGACATGCTGAGGTGCTCCTCTTTTGTTTTTGAGAATATAATGATATTGTCAAGGTAGCATAATGGATTTGAGAGATCATTTAGCGCTTGGTTTATCATAGTGATAAACGTTGCGGGAGCGTTGGTCATCCCAAAGTTCATTACTCTGCATTTAAAGGATCCAAATTGCATACAGAACACAGTTTTTGGTATATCTTTTTTCTTTTACTTCAACTTGATTATAACCTGTGATGAGGCCAATTTTGGAGAAAATTTGGCTTCAGAGAGTCTTGCAAACAGTTCTTCTATGAGTGGAAGGGGATATTTATTCTTTATTGTGCTTGCATTGAGAGCTCTATAGTCTGTTACTAGATGGAGTGAACCTTATTTCTTCTTTACAAAGAACATTGCTGCCCCCAGGGGGATTCAGACAAGCAAATGAATCCTTTGGCTAGGTTGTCCTCAATATGAGTCTTGAGGGTTTGGGTCTCCTTGGGGGAGAGCCTGTAGAGGGGTACTGGTTTAGGCATGGCTTGGAATAGGTTGATGCCGTGTTTGACCTCCTGTTTGGGGGTAACTCTGTGAGCTCTTCCTTGAAAACATGAGTGTATTTATTTAGGAGTGCTGCAAGCTCTGGGGATTGGATTTTGGTTATTTGCATGTTATTGACTTAGGTGTATCTCATTATGTGGAGGGTACTGTCTTTGGTTAGACGTTTTGAGTTGTCCTGATTTATGACTTGGACAAATACTGTGTCTTGTAGGATGAGATTGTTAGGTTTTTTGAGGATGTTAAAATCAACTCTGTTGTGTTTGATGGTCATGGTTTTTTTTTCTAACATACAGTGGGGTTCACTTGGTTAAACCATTCCATGCCTACTACAATGTCATGGTTTATGTTGTTCATGACAAGTCCTTTGATGGACGTGTGTATGCCTTGGAGGTCATTTCTGAAGGGAGTTGTTTTGTCTTTGAGTAGAACCTTTGATTTGTCTGCCATTCTGGCGTATTTGAAGTTGGATTTGATAACTAGTATTTTATACTTGGTTACAAATGGTTTGCTAACCATGATTTGTTGTGCACCAGAGTAAAATAAAATTTTATGTGTATGTGATTTAAAAGTGCATGGATAGACAAGAAGTTGTGAGTGATCTTTAATTTTTATGTTCATATAAATGGAGGATTGCAGGACACGTGGGATGCAAGCAGCAAAGTTTGTGCCTTGGTACAGTTTCTTGTCAAGTTGGGGGGAGAAAGGGTCACTTAAGCCTGTTCCCCCTCCTCTTTTCCCTGTTCTTCTGTTTTGAGAACTTTGAGATCAGATAATGTGGGGTCGGATTCATAGTGGGTTGCTATTTCAGCATTGTTTACTTTGGTGGTGTCCTCTTTCTTGGGACAGAAGCAGTTTGCGCTTTGGCTGCAATTGCCATTGTTACAATTGGAGTTGTTGTTGCTATGATTGGTGTTTTGGAGTTTGCTGCCATTGGAGTTTTCTCTTCCATTGTTGTTTGAGGAGCGGCTGCCGTTGCTTGCAGCATATTCCATGTAAGCGTGTTTTTCTGCACATATGGCTTCTGCAATGAGCACGGGCATGGAGGTGTTTGCCTCTGGACAGATGAGGACAATGACAGAGGGTTTTATTCTGTTGAAAAATGAGGCTCTAGTGTGCACGTTGTCAGCTTGAGCTGGGTTTTGGATTTTGCGGCATATTTTCTTGAATTCATTAGCGTAAGCTGTGATGGTGGTCTTCTGAGAAAGATTGTTGAGCTGTATTGCAATGTCTTGGAGGGATTAGGTGACACAGAAGTTGTGAGTGATCTCTAATTTGAGCTTTCCCAGTTTTCAAACTGGTTGTCAGTTTGTGAGCCAGCCCAAGTGGCAAACCAGTTAGCTGCAGCCTTGTACAGGCGTTTGATGGCTTCCTGGACCCATTTTTTGTGGGGTATGCGGCTGGCGCAGAGTTTATTGGCTGAGTGGTCTTGACAGTTGATGATGTTTTCTTTTTTACCAAAGAACTTGTCAATATCAATGTAATTGGTGTTGGTAACTTCATCTGTGATAGGTGGTTGTGCGTTTGTTTGTGGTTGAAGAGAGCAACTGTATTGAATTATCTTGGTGCATGCTTTGGGCATGACCAGTCCTTTGAATATGGTGCATCCACTAGGTATATCTTCATCAATGTTGTGGGCGCAGAAGTACATTTTCCAGGTATCCTAGGATATATCCTGGTTGAGTATGTGAACAAAGGTGGGTGGGTTTTGGTCAGTCATTGTCTCTTTCATGGGCGTGGTCAAAAAACCTGCCACTGCTACCAGTGAGGAGGAGCGCCTTTCAGGGAAGCTTCAAATATGAGATTGAGAAAGAAAAGAAGTATATTTTATTGGGTAATACTTTAGACTTATATAGCTTTTTCTGTGGTGGAGATTTAGTTGGATCAAACCTAGGGATTGGTCATGTGCAGGATGGGTTCAAGTTGCTGGATAATTAGGCAATCATGTGATATTGCTTGATTGTCATTTCCAGCATGTCAAATGGTATATTGGAAGGGCACCAAAACAAGCAGTGACTGAATGTTAAGTGGGTGGGCAGTAGCCAGAATACTTTTAAATCCAGATCCTTGACACTAGCAATAACCTTTTGACAACCTTGGAAAACAAGGCAGCAGCCAAGATACTGCCAGCAGAGGTGTGGCTCAGTATGTAGAGGCCCTTGTTTACATCCAGATATTTGATGTGAATAATAAGGAAACAACCTATACCTGACTGCTGACCCATATAGGTTTGACTTGGTTGATAATCACCAAAAAGCTAGCTCTGCTTCTGCCCCCTTTCCCAGCCCTCACAGATGGTATCATTTAACCAGCCAATCTAATTGATGGATCTGGTTCAAAGCAGCTGTTTCTTATTTTATTGTATGGGTACAGTATTTCTACAACTTAGTTAGCTTGAACCCTTTGATTCTTGACCTACTTTATATGTGATATAGTAGCAGCCTTCATAAAGACAGAATAAAATCATGTGTCAAGGGAAAACTGTTTATTTATTTGATAGGTTTGAAGGGTATGTAGTGAGAGCAAAGAATTGTTGCCAAAGGGAAGAGGCACTAACAGAAAGACTTTATATATAGAGGCAGCAGAGAAGTGGTATAGGAAAATGACCCTGAACAAAACTGACTATTTTCACTTGCCTTACCAAATAGAGGAAGTGGCTCTTTAACACTACAAGACTATTATTAGCCACAGAAGTAAAGGCCACACCCTATGAGCAGTTAACACCTGATTCAACTGATAATTTTCAGGCGCAATTAAACAAGTGTATAGACATAGATTAAAAAATGCAAAAAACAGTTGGAAAATTATATGATGATTTTATTGTCCTTAATATAAGTGGACATCATATTGTCAAAACCGCAGGCTCAACCCACCAGCAAGGTTCCAACCAAGCGGGTTTGTGACCCGCAATCCAATTATCCAGTCACCCAAAGCCAGACTAGGAAGTCAACTTGAATTACCAAATCCATCAACACAGACAGATAATGATCCTTCACAGTGGATACCTCAATTTGGCGCTTGACTCATTATCAGGATCAAGCCACCCCCTTCTTCCATCCAGCCGTGTGATCACCAATCTTGTTCCTTCTATCCTTGATTCACATGAACTATATAATCATTATCTCTCAATAAAGATTATTATCTATCTTCTAAATATTTTCCCTGCATAACTCTGCTAAAACAGCACAGTTACAACATTGGTAGCACAGGTAGGTTCTCCATCCTACCTTATCTTGAAAAATTCTGCCTGTTGCCCGCACATGCCGCGGCCAACAAATCCTTGACAGAATTATGTCTGGCCTCCTGCCTGACTGGACCCCGTATACTCCTGGTACCAAGATACCTGATGTTTTTGTCCTCTACCAAAATACGGTGATCCCACTACCCACCTTCAATGCCCTGTCCGCTCAAGGGCTCTTTCAGGCACCTTCCTTGATGCCGCAACCAGCTGACAAAACCACCATGCCCGCCTATGTTGTACAAAGACTTTGCAGTGCCGTCTTGGAACCCTTTGCCGGGGCCAATGACAACAATGCTGCCGCATGGATCCAGTCCGGTCAAAGCAAGCTGGCTCAGATGGAATGCCCACAGCAATTCAGGATTGTGGAGATTTCTATTTGCCTGACCCATGACACTGGCACCTGGTGTGACAAGTGGCACAAAGAGCACACTGACAAGAACTGGGACACCTTCAAACAGACTTTTTGGCAAGGTTCATGCTTAAGGATACAGCACTCATGATCATACGTCAAGTAAAGAACCTGACCCAGACAGGCACCGCTAAAGAACTCACCCACGCCTACAAGGAACTCCATCTCTGTGCCCCATCTGACATGGCCTTTGACACCCCAGCAACACACCTCATGTACTACAATGCCCTCAAGTTTCACATGATGAGACATGTGAACCTGGACTAAGTAACCAACCTTCAAATCCTGTACTGTGAAGCAGAAAAAGTGGAACAAACATCCAATGCTCTACACAAGGCACAGACTGGGAAACAAGAAAGGCCCAAGGACTCCCATCCAAGCAGACGCTCCTCTCAACCACCTCCTGGAGGCAACAGCAACAACAACAACAACAACCACAAACCCACGGGTTTGAATGGGAATGGGAATGGAAATAACGGCCAGTTGAATTGTACCCATTTCTGCATCACCATCACCCAAGGCAACCAAGAGGAGGGAAAAGCCCGGGGAGAGCACTAAGCAAGTCAAGCTCTCCCCACACAACTCCTGACTTGCCCAACAATAAATACCAACCCAAGGACGTGGACCAATGTCCAATGATCCAAGTACCCTCGGAAGACCTGGTACTATACACCATCACTAGACATCCCAATAAATTGATGCCTTACCCTTTCCGCTTTTACAGTTACACAGGCTCAGCACTCCTGGACTCAGGCGCAGATTGAACCTTAGTCAACAGTATCTTTGTGGATAAGTTCAATCTGGCCACTAATCCTTTGCGGATTAAAAATGTGGTCCTGGCTGATGAGCACCACATTGCTGTGACAAAGGAAACTTCCCCCTTCTCTGTCATGCTTGAGAACCTCCACTCCACCATCCAAGGTCCCGTTATTGACTTCCCTAAGTTTGACATTGTACTGGGACTAGACTGGTTACGGAAAAACAACCCCCACGTGGACTGTGCAACCTCAGTGTTGACCATCAAGTGTGTATGTCAACCACCAGATCCACCCAGACTTTGTGGACCAACTCCTACGCAACCACGTCTTTGTATGCATCACAGAGACCCTGGACAAGAAGAAAAACCTTAAGGCAATTGACTGGGACTCCTGTCAGTACAAGATCATAAATTTCAAGGATCACCAGGATAACTCCACGCCTCAGGACTGCAAAATTGTGGCCTGCCATCCAGAAATCTTCAAGGAAGCACTGCCCAGGCTGCCCCCTGAGAAGCACATTCAGCACTCCATCCAACTCAAGGGGGCTGTACCCAAGGTTGTCCCATCTATTGACTGACCCCAACCAAAGACAACACCCTGTGCGCCTATCTCAAGGAGGCACTGGAAAAAGGACTTATCTGCCCCTCACAGTCTCCTTTGGAGCTGCCATATTCTTTGTGGCTAAAAAGGACAATACCTTACGCCTGGTCACAGACTACCGCGCCTTGAACAAAGTCACCATTAAGAATTGTTACCCACTGCCACTCATTGATGACCTCTTTGATGCCTTGAGCAACGCCACAGTCTTCTCCAAGATTGACCTAACTGCAGGCTACAATCAGATTTGTATCAAGGAGGAAGTCATCCCCAAGACAGCCTTCTGCACCAAGTACGGTTCCTACAAATGTGTGGCACTCAACTTTGGAATGACCAATGCCCCGTCCACCTTTGTAACCTTCATAAACAAAGTGTTTGCGCCACACATAGGCAAACATGCCCTAGTGTACCTGGACAATAATATCATCTACAGCTCTTTGGTGGAACAGCACCACAAGGACCTGGAGGAAGTCTTTGCAACCTTGGCACAGCACAAACTGTTGGCCAAGCCTCCAAATGCCAGTTCTTCTGGGAGCAACTACCCTTCTTGGGATACATAGTCTCAAAAGATGGCATCAAACCCAACAGTCAAAAGATACAAGCCATCTGCAAGATGCCACCCCCCAAGGACAAATCAGAACTCAGCACTTTCTTGGGAATGGTGGCCTATGTACAATGCTTCATACCCAACTGTGGCGTCTTGACCGCCCCTTTGTCTGCCATAACAGGCGCCAAGTCTAAGTTTGTATGGACCCCCCCCCCAATGTGACCTCTGTTTTAGACGTCTCAAAGAAAAGCTCACAACAGCGCCCATATTACAATATCCCAAACAAGACAGAGAGTACAAAATGGAAACTGACGCCTCAGATGCATCCATTGGGGGAGTACTACAAATTAAGAATAGTGATGGTGACTTCCTGCCCGTAGCCTAAGAGTTGCGCAAACTGACAGATGGCAAGTGTCAATACCCAATCCACGACAAAGAACTACTGGCCATTGTACACTGCCTAGCCAAATAGCGCTGTTACCTGGAACGGCAGGAAGAATTCACAGCACTAACCAATAACAAGTTGCTCATCTATTTCAAGACACAAGCAAACCTGTCACACCGCCAAGCGCAGTGGATGGAAATCATTAGAAAGGTTTAACATGCTCATCCAATATAAGCCCAGGGCCAAGCTTGCCATGGCAAACACCCTGTCCCATCTGTATATCTGCGCTTCTAGGGGAGAGAATGGGCTTGACCCAGACTGGCCTCTCCTAGTGCTACATACAAAAGACAAAGGGTTCCCTGCAGGCACAACCTTTATCACCAAAGAAACAGTCATCAAGAATGAACACCTCTTTGCTGACATATACAGGACTCTTCACAGAAAAATGTCGGATGGCACAACCATTCACTACATCCCCACACATCAACGAGTCAATACCATTCTTTGCTATCATAGAGATCTTAGACATACTAAGAGCCAAAATCTATACAAATTCCTAAAGCATAAAGCCTGGTGGTCAACCTTATACTGCAATGTCCAGGAAGTGTTAGAACAGTGCAAGGTCTGCAAAAGGTTGCCAGAAGCAAAACCCTGCCTAAGTCTGTACTCCTCATTCAAACCCAACTACCATTCAAAGTGTGGGCTCTTGACATTGTGGGCCCCATGCCAGGAAAGCACAAGAACAAAAAATACATTATCACAGCCATTGATTTTGCAACAAGGTGGCCAGTAGCCCAAGCAGTGAAGGCACACACTGGCAACAACATCCAACAATTCATTGGCAAGGAAATAATCAGTGGGTTTGGAAAGCCAGAGCTCCTGATAACCAATGGAGGCAAAGAATTGACCTCCAAAGACACCAATGTGTACCTCACCAAAAATGGGGTCAAACACACCGTCCAACACCATACCATCCACAGGCTAATGGACGCGTAGAGCGGCTTAATGGTAGCCTCATGCAAGCCCTAGCCAAACTCACTGCTGGGAGACCTGAAGACTGGTATAGGCAGCTACCAACTGCATTACTTGTGTGCCAAACCCAAGTAAACAGATCCACCGGAAAAAGCCTGTTTGAACTGGTATACAGCACACAGCCAAATATCATTCAAGCATTGACAGGACCCAAACTGGAAATTCCAAGTCAAGTCCCCCCTTGCTCAGATCCTCAAATAGTAGAGGCCAACAGCAAACAAGCAGCCAAAGAAAAGGAACACTTACAAAATACTTTTGTTCCCATCTGCAATAGACATGAAGTCAGGGAAAAAGTCTGGGTCATGAATGTTGAGAAAAGCAAACTACAACCCAAGAAAGTAGGGCCAGCAATCATTCTAAAGGTAAACAACTATAACACTTACCTTGTGCAAGGGCTTGGGAAACACAAGCAAGACAAGACCTTACACCACAACTGCCTACGGCCCTGCAAAGCAAGACAAAAACAACAGGAGACTGCCCTTCCTGTCACCAAACAACAACTGATTCAATATGGCGCCCGGGCTCCTGATGACCTGCCCCCAGAGGAGGCCAGCCTTCAGCTGGGGTGTGTGTGTCAAAACCACAGGCTCAACCCACCAGCAAGGTTCCAATCAAGCAGGTTTGTGACCTGCAATCCAATTATCTGGTCACCCAAAGCCAGACTAGGAAGTCAACTTGAATTACCAAATCCATCAACATAAACAGATGATGATCCTTCACAGTGGATACCTCAATTTGGCGCTTGACTCATTATCAGGATCAAGCCACCCCCTTCTTCCATCCAGCTGTGTGATCACCAATCTTGTTCCTACTTTTCTTGACTCACATGAACTATATAATCATTATCTCTCAATAAAGATTATTATCTATCTTCTAAATATTTTTCCCTGTGTAACTCTGCTAAAACAGCACAGTTACAACAATATTTTATTATCCAACTAGGATCTGCAACAAAATGCCTTTTAATAGCTAATTAACTCCTGCATCAGCCAATCAGGCTTTGGTGCCTGTGGCCCAGTGCCCTAAGCGTCAGATTATTACCACACAAATTTTCCAGGAAGCTGTAACACTCAACCAGCAAGGCCTAGCCTGAAACCAAATCACCAATCAATTAAAATGCCTGAGTCACTGTGATGTAATAATTCAATAACTATATTGATAAAAAATTTAAATTGGATAGTCAAAAAGCAGAAGAAGGCACCTGAGTCCTGGATCAACAAAGAATACCCTATTATGCTTGATCTCCTGCAGTAAGACTCTAAGATTATTGTGAAACAAGTTGGGAATCAGATTTCAAATTATGACATATGGGTTTATTCTGCATGATGCAGCTCTGGATATATGATAAAGTGGCACCAGTCTCAGTGTTGACCAGTTTTAACAGGGACTAATGGGTTGGTAGCAAGTATTTCCTGTATGATCCTACCATCATATCCACTATCATCTGATGCTTAAATTTTTTATCAAATTATGTTATAATCACCTCATACTAAAATTTTTCTATTGTGTTCAACAATTTTGGGATGCAAGTTATAAAGTTACGCCCTCTTTAGCCCTAGATAGGTTGGTTTTCCCTCACCAAACAAAGAAATATCCCCTAAAAATCAGTCTAACCTCTTAATTCTTCAGAGGTTTTTGTCAGAAACCCACCCTGCTGGAAAAGCTTCCCAGCATGAGGGATTAGTGCAAAAGGTTTAAAACCAGTTATCATCAAGCAAACTGGCACTGAGACCTTATCTAGATATAGTAACTACCCAAGGATTCAATATCTTCCCAGCAAGGGATTAAACCAGCCAAGGAAAGCATAAGCACCCAGGTATAAAAGCAACGGAACAAAAGAAAATAAAAAGTAAAGACTTGTGTTCATAGGGTTGGAGGTTGCAGATTCAGGTTTTTGCTTGGTAAGTGAATTTACAGAAAACAAAGATGCTGTGTGCCATCAACCAGGAACAACAGGGACCACTTTCCATTATCACAAAACTTGGTGTTTGTCCCAGAACCAGGGCATGTTTTCATCTGAATGAACAAACATACTAAAGTACAAAGCAAGATTAGAATACCTCATTTAAGCTCAATTCCCCAAAAAGGGTGATGATTAGGCAGTTTTATGAGTATTTTCAAAGGTCTTACAAACAATAAAAATAAAATAGATTTAAATTTTTTATTGATTGAGCAATGATTATAAACTAAAGCTCTAAGGTTTATATAGACAGAACTGGAATTGATGGGAAGGAAATATACTGTTAGATCAGAATTTTTATCTTAAATGGTGCATTTTCAACTTCTCAAACTTAAATAATTCCCTAGTCCTTGTTTTAAGACTTTTCTCACTTACTAATTCTCAATTATCACTTATTGAAGCAGTTGAGACTGTTATGCTTATATTAAGTATTTAAACTTATTAGTATTGCCTATGAACTTAATACCTGAATTTATGGAGCTTGGTATGTTCAGCAGAGTGTTACTAATGTCAACATTAAATTTTGAGTGATATGATTGGCTAGAATACTTAAAATCCATATTTTCCTGTGCAGATATGATTCCATAGTTTGCTCTCATCTTTTGGAAATGGTTCTAAGGCTTGGTAAGAGGAGATTGTGGGTTTGAGTTTTGTCTGGAGCAAACCAGGCTCAAAATAAATATTTACATTAATTCCAGTGCTTGTTTTCTCCATTTTGAACTTTCTGGCATCATAAAAAATTGAATTATCTAGCCCACAAGTGATAGAAGCATCAGAAATGATGATTCTGACAGTTTTTGTCCATACTATATAAATGAGATTTATCTTAGAATACCCCATGGACCACCCAGTTTTTATTCCCTGCCTTGGAAAAAACACTGGTCAATTTAGATTACTTTCTGGCCTGGTACTCCCTGCTTTTGAAAACTATCAGAGACATCAATCAAAAGAACACATTGTCTTCTTTAATTTAAAATCAATCAGTTGCAAATACTTTCCAGGAATATCATATAATCACCACTCAATCAGATCCCAACCCAGAAATTTTTGCAAAGACTTCCAATCCTCTGACTAGGGACTGAAAATTTTATTCACCAGCCAACCAGGATACTCCCCTCCTCCTGGTGGCTCTAAATTTAATAAGCCTCTTTTAAAAACCAAGCAGGCACCTTTGGGTCCCTGCTTGTCTATTGTTATCAAATAACTACTTTAAGCTTCAAAAACATTTTCTATTTTTTCCTTGGGACTTCATACTTCTTGTGAGATTAGGCTGATTGACCACAAATGATCAGGATAATCATTGCACACAGATCTATATCAGTTACACACCGTATTATCACTAGGTTATCATTTAATTAAGTGTAGTAATTATACACTGTATAACCATTAGTTTATAATAATTGATATTTCAGTTATACGCCATGTAATTGTTAGTTTATTATAATAGATGCAACAATTATATGCTGTATATTACTAGTTTTATTATGATTGATGCAGCTATTATATGCCATATAATAGTTAGATGTTATAATGATTATCCCTGATTACACACTGTATAATCATAAGATCATCAATTGTGTATCTCCCATTCCACCCTACTGGACGTTGTATCAACTTATTCCCACACAGCCTGATGGGTGTATAGAGTCATATCAAACAAGTGATATGCAAATGACTAGGAAATACCAAGTTCAGATCAGCATTACACAGCGTATAATTGGGTTCCTTATTGGTTTGGGTCAGCATTAAACGGTAGATAATCCACAAGTCAAAATTGGATCAAGTCAGTTATTATACAGTATATAATCCCCTATTTTGAACCTTCATATTAATAAGCAGAAGGCTTAACAGCCAGAAAAGTATCACTGATTAAGCTCTAGAAGTGGGAAACAGGAATACTGGAATTCCACCTTCCAATGTAGGAGGACTGAACAGGGGCCATTTCTAAGTGTCAACCAAATACGGTGTAGTCTCCTAGTTCCATTCTAGGCGCGTAAGATACAGCCAATCAATAATTGCCAGCAGGATAGCTCAAAAAGAATGTAGGCTGTACTGTAAATTCAGAACCTGAACATAAAAATGCAGGATTTTTAAATCCTTGGTCCAAATTTCAAATCACTTTTGTGGGATGGCCTTTTTTAATCAAATTGATTTTTTTATATTTTTATTTGAATTTTTAAAAATGCAGGAATTCATAGACACTTTTCAAAGTTCAAGTTGAACTGCATATTTCTAATTGATGAAATGAATCAAATCAAATCAGATTTGAAGCGTTCAAATCCATTAACCATTTTCATTAAGTTTACTATGTTTTTTGAAATTGCAGGATTGGCAAATCCAAGAACCAAATTGCAAATCACTTTTGAATGCCACTAGTAAACTCTGATATAAATTACAGGAACTGGAATCCAAATTGAATGTACAGTAAGAAACTAGGACAAATCAGTCCAAATCAAGAAGCTTCACTCTGGATAAAATCAAGTGAAAATTCAATCTCAACAACCATGTTTAGACATGAAATTAAGTGAAATGTAAAATTGTCTAAATGGAAATGATGTAATATTTGCACTCTAAATCACCAATATAGCAAACACACAACCATATAATGATATATGAGCCATCCTCCTGATGACGCAGAATTTTTTAAAAGTTTTTTGGCCCCTGGCTACGCTGGGGGCCAACAAAATTTTGTTTCAAGGAAGAAAGGAGAGGAAAAGATAAACCATAAGTTTACTACACTATGTATTAATGTACTGCTATTAAGGATACTTGATTACAGTAGACTTCAGAAAATACTAATAATAAAATAGAATTATATATTACAATCTATTTGATCATGTTGTCTTTTCTTTGGTGTGTTGATGGGTTATTTGCTGTTGATAAGGGGCTTGTATTTAGTTGGATATTTTCACCTCCAGTTGCCTCGGCAATAGAAAATCAAGTCACCTTCACAACCACAGCTGGCCTCGCGGAGGCAACTTGATTTCCTATTGCCAAGGCAACTAATGGTGAAGCTATCCAATTAAATGCAAGAACATTATCAACAGTAAATAAACCATCAACACACCAAAGAAAAGGCAACATGATAAAAATAGATTGTAATATATAATTCTAATTTATTATTAGCAGTTTCTAAAATCTACTGTAATCAAGAATCTAAATTTTAGCCATCCTAAAATGGAATAGGGTGATTTTTGAGAATACCTGTGATTCCTAAAAGAATTAGCAAAAATCCACTCTAGATCCTTTGACATCCTTTTTGAGATGCTCATAAATTATATTTATTTCAAATTTACCAAATTTTTGATTTAGAATTTGGCTTACAGATTTGACAATCCCGCAATTTCAGATTTGTTAAGGTTTACATGTTGTCTATGATTTGTTTGAAATACAGGAAATATCAAATTGTACATTATAATCCTGAATTTCTGATTCATGTATCCCATATTTGTTTGCTGAGTTTTGTCTTTTGTTAGCTGAGTTATCTGCTCAAGGGATTTGAAATTTGCCAATTTAAATAAACCATAAAGATCAAATTAAATGGTTGATTTTATTAAATATTTTATTTTTCACTCAGCTGAGTTGCCTGAAAAAGTGATTCAAAGTTTGGACTGAGGATTTGACAATCCCACATTTTTACGTTCAGGTTATGAATTTACAATAGCTGAAGTGAGATGTACTCCTTGTAAAGGTCAGTAGCAGCACACATGCCAAGGACAGCCAATCAGGATAGGCACAGCCATCAAAGATGGTCCTGTTGCAAAGGTAGCCACTGAGAGCTGTATGAAAGGACAAGAAGAAGGGTTGTTACAGTATATATGGATACAGACACCTGAAAGGATGATAACAAGTTCTTAGTTACATGGGATAGATTGCAGCTTCTGGCTAAATCTAACTCCAGTCTCAATAAACGTAATTATCTTAAAAGTTCTATTCTATTGTAGTCTGTAGTGCTCTTGCATAGGATTAGGTAGAGTACATTGGCAAGGCTAACATCCATCTGTAGCTTTGAAAATATCAGCAATAAAACAAGTTGCTCAACACTTCTGAGTCATGAATCTAAAATAGTGATAGTAAATATCATTGTTTTCCTTATCACAGTCCCCTTTTCCTGGCTGCCCAAAGCTTCATCTGTTTATCTAAAGTTAACTTTGGTGTATATTAGTGTTAATTACTTGTTTTTTCTTTCAAAAGAAAATCCAAACCTAGATTTTAAGTTATAAAACAATGTCAATCCTTACTTTAATCTTAAAAATATTCTTTTTTTGCTTCTAATTGACTCTGTAACCCAAGAACTTAACATTAAAGTTCTTACTGGTGTTCTCAAAGCCTCCCTAAGTGATTTTGAAACCCACTGGAGTCAAGAACTATTGTGGCTGCCCCTGATTATTATTTTCTATTAGTCCAGCCCTTTTTCTGCACCTAAACCCTCTAAATTTTTTTGAGATTGTCAAGGGTCTGGATGTACAAGCATTCTGGCTACCACCAACCTACTTAACATCCAGCCATTGCCTGATTTGGTTCCCTTCCAATATACTGTTTGACATACCAAGAATGGTAACCAAGCAATATAACCTAACTGTCCAAGTATCCAGTGGCTTGAACCCATCTTGCACATGACCAACCCCTAGGTTTAATCCAACTAAATACCTGCCACAGTCAAGTCTATATAAATCTAAAGTATTATCAAATAAAATATACTTCTCTTCTTTCTTAATTCCATATTTGAAGCTTCCCCAAAAGGCGCTCCTTATCACTGGTAGCAGCTACGGTTTTTTGACCACACTCATGAGAGAGAAAATGACTGACCAAAACCTGCCCACCTTTGCTCACGTACTCAACCAGGCCACATCCCAGGAGACCTGGAAAACATACTTCTGTGCCCATGACATCAACAAAGATATACTTAGTGGATGCACTGTATTTGAAGGTCTGGTCATGCCCAAAGCATGCACCAAGATTATTCAATACAGTTGCTCTCTTCAACCACTAAACAAACACACAACCACCTATCACAAGTGAAGTTACCAACACCAAGTACATTGGTATTGACAAGTTTTTTTTGGTAAAAACAAAGAAGACATCATCAACTAGCTATACCAAACAGCCGCCAAACTCTGCGCTAGCTGCATCCCTCACAAAAATGGGTCTAGGAAGCCAGCAAGCACTGTACAAGGCCGCAGCTAACTAGTTTGCCACCTGGGTTGGCTCACAAACTGAAAATCAGCTTGACAACTGGGAAGAGTTCAAAGCAGACATCACTCACAACTTTTTTGTCACCTAATCCCTCCAAGACATTGCAATACAGCTCAACAATCTTTCTCAGAAGACCACCATCACAGCTTACGCTAATGAATTTGAGGAAACACATTGCAAAATCCAAAACCCAGCACAAGCTGACAACATACACACCAGAGCCTCATTCATCAACAGAATGAAACCCTCTGTTGCTGCCCTAATCCGCCCAGAGGCTAACACCTCCATGCCTGCACTCATTGCAGAAGCCAAGCACACAAAAAAATGCGCAAATATGGAATATGCTGCACACAACGGCAACTGCTCCTCAAACAACAATGGCAGAGAAAACTCCAATGGCAATAAACGCTGAATTACTAACCATAACAATTGTAACTCCAATTGCAACTATGGCAATTGCAGCCAAAGTGCAAAACGCTCCTGTCCCAAGAAAGAGGACACCGCCAAAGAAAACAATGCTGAAGTAGCAACCCACTATGAATATGACCCCACATTCTCTGACCTCAAAGGTCTTGAAACAGAGGAACAGGGAAAAGAGGAGGGGGAACAGGCTTAAGTGCCCCTGTCTCCCCCCAACTTGACAGGGAATTGTACCAAGGCACAACTTTGCTGCTTGCATCCCACGTGTCCTGCAATCCTCCATTTTTATGAACGTAAAAATTAAAGATCACTCACAACTTCTTGTCTACTCATGCACTTATAAATCACATACACAAAATTTTATTTGACTCTGGTGCACAACACACTATGGTTAGCAAACCTTTTGTAACCAAGTACAAAATGCCAGTTGTCAAATCCAACTTCAAATATGCCAGAATGGCAGATAAATCAAAGGTTCTACTCAAAGACAAAACAACTCCCTTCAGAAATGACCTCCAAGGCATACACACGTCCATCAAAGGACTTGTCATGAACAACATAAACCATGACATTGTAGCAGGCATGGACTGGTTCACCCAAGTGAACCCCACTATATGTTGGAAAACAAAAACCATGACCATCAAACACAACGGAGTTGATTTTAACATCCTCAAAGAACCCAATGACCTCATTATAAGAGACACAGTATTTGTTCAGGTCATAAGCCAAGATGACTCAGAACATCTGACTAAAGATAGTACCCTCCAAATAATGAGGTACTCCAAATTTAATAACATACAAACACAAAAGATCCAATGCCCAGAACTTGCGGCACTCCTAAATGAATACACCTATGTATTCAAGAAAGAACTCACCAAGCTACCCCCAAACAGGAGGTCAAACAGGGCATCAACTTATGTAAAGCCATGCCCAAATCTGCACCCCTCTACAGACTCTCCCCCATGGAGAGCCAAACCCTCAAACCCATATCAAGGACAATCTAGCCAAAGGATTCATTTGCCCATCTGAATCCCCATGGGGGCAGCAGTGCTCTTTTAAATGAAAAGGAAGGCACTCTGCGTCTAGTAACTGACTACAGAGCACTAAATGCAAGCACAGTAAAGAATAATACCTTCTCCCACTTATAGAGGATCTGTTTGCAAGACTCTCAGGAGCCAATTTTTTCTCTAAAATTGACCTCACCTCAGGTTACAACCAAGTTGAAGTTAAAGAAAAGGACATACCAAAGATTGTGTTCCGTACACAATTTGGATCCTTTGAATGTAGAGTAATGAACTTTGGGATGACCAACGCTCCTGTGGCATTTGTTGCCATGATGAACCAAGCACTAGACTGTCTCTCAAATACATTATGCTACCTTGATGATATCATTATATTCTCAAAAAAGGAACACCTCATTCATGTCTGCAAGACACTCAATTGACTCACAAAGCACAAACTTTATGCAAAACCAAGTAAGTGCCAATTTATGGAAAAGGAATTCCTGTTCTTGGGCCACATTGTCTCTGACAGTGGCATCAAAGCAGATCCAGACAAAATTAAAGCCATAAATAACATGCAACACCCCACCTTTGTTAAACAAGATAGATGCTTTCTTGGTATGGTAGCTTACCTAAGGAAATACATCAAAGACTGCAGAAAACTAACTGCACTAATCAATACTAAACCAAGGGTAATGCCAAAAATAAATTCATCTGGACACCAGAATGTGACAAGAATTTCCAATTAATAAAACAAGCTTTTATTGAAGCACCAATCTTGCAATACCCTAATAATAACAGGTGCTACAAGCCCAAGTCAGATGCCAGTGACACCGTCATTGGCGCAGTCCTGCGCATTTGCCAGCCAGGGCAGCAAGACTTCCTGCCAGTATGTTACAAAAGCAGAAAACTAACTAATACTGAGCAGAGATGCCCAATACACAATAAGGAATTGCTAGCAATATGCCACACATGCAAGAAATGAAGATGTTATCTGGAAGGACATTTAAATGTCTGAGTACTAACTGACCATAAATCCTTAATTTATTTCAAAACTCAGAACACACTTGCACGGCAAAAAGCCAAATGAATGTCCTTGCTGGAGCAGCTCAATTTGGACATCTAATAAAAAGGGGGCAGAGCTGGTCACAGCTGATTCTCTCTCTAGACTATGTCAGCCTAGAGAGGATCATGTGACCACCTGGACCTTGATTGGCCAAACCTATACAGCACTGAGTATAAAATCAAAGGGAAAGACCCCTCAACACATCAGCTAACCCAGGATACATTAGTAAGGAACAAAAGTATTTACATGTATCAAACGGCACTGTATACTAAATCATTAATGAAAAACATGTTCCCTACATCCCACTTGTACAAAGAGTTGACACCATCTTAAGAAATCACTGTCTATTAGGACACACAAAGGCTAATAACCTATACCTTACATTAAAAGAGTAAGTATGGTGGCCCAATCTTAAGCAAGACATAATTGATGTTCTGAAAAAGTGCACATTGTGTGAGAAATACAGCGGCACAAAGGCTCCTTGGCTAATGATTAACTCATTACCTGACCCTGAACCATTAAAGGTTTGGAGACTGGACCTAGTGGATCCCTTCCCAGAAACAAAGACAAAACAATGTTTCCTATTTTAGCCATTGACTTTGTTACACACTGGCCTATCAGATGGGCAACAAAGGACCATAAGCAGAAACCACAACCGTTTCATTAACAAAGCAATCATAGCTAATTAAAGTACTCCAGACTACATAATAACTGATGGAGCAACAGAGTTATCAGGTCAAGTAGTAAATGACAACTTAAAATCCAAAAACATTAAACACTCCACAACCTCTCCATACAGGCCTCAGGCCAATGGCAGAGTTGAACGCCTCAACAGCAGCCTTATCAGGATCCTAGAGAAAATAATGGATGGCAAAGCCAAAGACATATGGTCACTATACGTGAAACATGCATTACTAGTATCCCAAGTCTGCACCAACCAAGGGGCAGGCTATTCACCATTTGAGCTAATCTACAGGTACAAATCGGAAATAATCACTACAACAAACAGCCATACATAAAGATCCCCCGGGAAACCTCCCACAGTAGAACAAGAATCAAATCTACAACACATCCGCCTCAAAGCTAAAATTTCAGAAATAAAAAGGCTCAAAACACAAGAGGTAACCTCCACAGAGGAACCACTTCCCATCAACTCCCCCATTTGAGGTCTAGCTGGCAACAGAAAGAAACTAGACTCAGTACACTGGGGACCAGGAAGAGTTATCAAGTACAGACCAGAGCACAACACCTATCTAGTAAAATTCCAAGGTGCTAAAAACCCAATTATCAAGAAATACCACAGAACCCGTCTCCGCCTCAGTAAAGGAGAACACTCAACCAGACTGGTTCCAACTAGTAAACAGCTCCAGGAGCATCAGGCAGCAGCCGCAAAAACAAAGCCCCCTCCTGATGCACCAGAGTAACCCCTTAATGGGGTGTGTGTCAAGGGTCTGGATGTTCAAGCATTCTGGCTACTGCCAACCTACTTAACATCCAGCCATCACCCAATTTAGTCCCCTTCCAATATACCATTTGATATACCGAGAATGGCAACCAAGCAATATCACCTGACTGTCCAAGTATCCAGATGCTCAAACCCATTTTGCACATGACCAACCCCTAGGTTTGATCCAACTAAATCCCTGCCACAGTCAAGTCTATATAAGTCTAAAGTATTATCCAATAAAATATACTTCTCTTCTTTCTTAATTCCATATTTGAAGCTTCCCCAAAAGGTGTTCCTTATCAAGATTCAGAAAATTTTGCTCCCTGCTGTTAAATTTACATTATTTACTCTGGACCCTCCCTTCTTCTTACCTAGTCTACCTCACCCAAGCTCTGGAAAAGTATTTTTCCTCTACCCACCTTGTGAGAAAAACCTTACCCAACTCCTATACATGCTTGAAGGCCTTACCAGTAGGGCTAACACCCTAATCTCTACTGGGAAGGACCATATCAAGAGTCTCACTTGCAACAACATGGAGTTTATCTTACCTGGTTATGTTCCTGTTGCCTATCATAGTGAGGGGATCATAATGCCACCCTCCCCAGGGGTAAAATATTTGCCTCTTTACCAGTACTTGCCTGTATCCAAGAGTATGCCCCCAAGTGTACCCCCTAGGTACTTACTAGCATGTTGTTGATGGGGCTTAATGCCTACTTTCCCTAATTGTTCCCTCTCTTTGGGCACCTGTTTAAGCGGTCATCCCAGTCCTGCACTGGATGAAATCTTGGTGAGTCTCTCCCCCCAGATAGGAGCCAAGCTTAGTAAGTTTAGCTCCTCTCTCTCACAAATGACTCTAAGATTGTATGTAATTGCATTTCTTACCACCATATAATTACAAATAATATAACTGGAGATATTAAAGTGATAGACCAACATAATTATGAAGAAAATGGCACCAAAAATGCATTTTTAAATAGGAAAATACAACAATTAAATCCAGCAAATAACTTAATTAATGACCATTATATACTTCTTAGAAGTATATGAAACAAAATAAAGGGGAAAATTAAGAAGATAATAATACTTTGTTGATATGAGTTTAGAGTAAATATAGTATCATGAGAAGCCACATACTGTCCGTTTACATCATGATAGTCATAGGGCTTGTCCAAGTAGTGTTCTGCTTAGGACTCAAAAGGTTTGATCACCATATTAGATGGGCAATTGATAAGAGTTCTACCAATCATTAATTAATTGATAAATTATTAGGGAATTACTTTAATGAGAGATATTAATCAAAGATGTTGCAACAGTGGCTATAAACCATGAAACAATTACTTTAATAAATGTCAAATTATTCTCTTACACAAAATTAATTCTCTAAATGGGAATTAAATCCTGGTCAAACCACCCTGCAGACAACAAGCCCTGAGAACCACTACCCAACTGCCCTATTTTTGCAGCTGTAATATAAAATTGCAGGGTTTGATTCCCCTACTAAAAAGAGGGGCTGATTGCCTGTCTAAATAAGGCAATTGTGGTGTTCTAGCTCTTCAGACACCAAAACGTGTCCTGGGTCAATGACAGGTGCTGGCTGGGAGGGGTTACCATTAAGCAAGTAGAAAGTCCCTAGGTGAGATTATTGTAATTTGCTAGGAGAACTTCAAATTCCTCTAGAACATTTCATATGATCATCCTAGCATCTCTTCCATAGACCATTACTTCAGCTTCTGTGCTTCCCTCCTTGGGTTGATACCAGTCTTGAAACAGTCTTATGAACTCATTTCCCAAGAATTCCTTGCCTCTGAGGATCATCCGGATTTGTTTGTGAGTTGGACCAACTCCTACTCAGAAGATTTTCTAGTGGCAAACTTTGCACAGCAATGCCTGTAAATATTCTCCTCTCCTATGCTAGGATAATAATATGGTGAATGATATCCATGATGAACTATGAAAAATCAAGGAATAATTTAAGGGTTGTGAGTGACATTTATTGGAAACAAAAGAAAGATATTTAGTTAAACTTTCTGTATTATAGCCTGTTGTGGAGTATGGTCTGGGCTTTCTTGGTCTTGGGCCCCTTGGTCCTGTGTTATTTGGTCTTGGGCTTCTTGCTCTTGCTCTTAGTCTTGGTCTTGGTCTCCTGGTTCAGTACTTGAACTCATTGCCCCTTCTCTTGGGCTCCTTGATCTTTGTCTTGGGCTCCTTGATTTTAAACTTGGACTCCTTCTGTAGCTCCCTGAAGTGAAAGGCCCCCTTGTTTCAATCTGATACCCCTTATATACCCCCTTGTTTCAGTATTATTCTTTTCTGAGCTGCTTCTTTTCCCAAGCTTAAACCATTGTTTTTCTCTTCATCTATAATGAATTAAAGTTTTATTACTTACTCTAGACAATCAGGGCAGGCTTTTCTCTTTCAGCCCCCTGATTTATTAGGCTTCCCCCTTGTTTTACCAATAAAAACGTTGATAAAACAAGCCTTAACCTGCAGCCAATCAAACTCCCAGATCCACCAATTAATCTGAACTGTTTCCCTGGGCTACCTGATGTTGCCTATTTCTCAAAAAGACTGTTGTTGCTTCCTGGCGTAACCCTAATCCTGTTTTTCAAATGATTTCTGTTTTTATGTAACATTTCCTGAATCAATTTGCTCATTTTCTCTTATATATAGCATAATGGTTTTGTTTCCCTGTGTTTTTTTAAATTTTTATTGTGATTTACTCCCCTGGAAAAACTCAAAGGTCACATTGTCTTTCTCTCACTCTGCACTATAGCCAATGTCAATTTTTTGACATTCTTTCAAAATTTCCCTCTTCTGTTCCTGTCTACTTCTGCTCTCCTTATCTATTCAATATTCTTAATCAACTTTTATCCATTATTTTTCATTATTAATTTAATTCTTTTATTTATTTATCATTTTTTATTTTATCTCCTTATTCCTTTATTTATTCTTTTGTTAATTATTTCCTTTATTTTAATTTTTTATTTCTCTATTTTTACTTCAAATTTTATTTCTTGTTTCTTTTAATCTTTTAAATCTTGCCCTCCTTATTTTTTCCACTTCTCTTATTCCAGCCATTATAGTTGACCTTTAACTAGTCTTTCTGCTTCTTCTGTCTTCAACAGCTGTATTCTATCTTCTTTCTCTGCTAGTCACTACAAATGCTCGTTATTTGGGCCTTTTTCTTATAGCCTCTTCAGATGTCTCTCATCTTGGCACCTTTTCTCCTATAGCCACTGCATATATCTTCCATCTGAACTTTTCTCTGTTGATATAGCCACCATAGGTGTTTCTTACCAAGGCTTTTAGAGGCTAGAAAAACTCTCTTCCTGCTACTTTTTTCTCCTCTTTTCTCACTGAATTGTTAGCTTGAGAGTTTGCAGAGTAATCAACTCTACTTTCTGAACATTGGTCTGATCCCTTGGGTTCTCACAACTGTTTCTCTAGACAGTTGCCCCTCAGATAATCTCAGGATCTCTATGCTTGAACGGTAACAGAAATACTCTTTCTTAAAATCAACACAAGAAATATGCAGAGAAACACTTACAATATAAGAGTAATCTAGCTGAATTCTTCCCTAAGCTAGTATCAGGACTTCAGTGTTTTTTAAAACAAAACATCATCCCAGGATACACATTTTATCCTCCTCAGATACCACAATAGGACTTCCCTACTGACATCCCTAAGGAATAAAGAGATAATTAACAGTATCACACATCTTGCCTCTCTAGGCTCTTAAACTTTGTTTTATAAATCTAAAAATATCCCTTTTCTGCAACTTTAATGCAAATGTGAGCTGTCACATTTACCTTAAAGGCTGGTACTTTTTATCAAGTATCTTCTTAACCCAGACTACAAGAATTTCACCTCAGAAAAATCTTTCTGTTGAACCTTTGAGACTCACCAGAAAACTCAAACATATGAATAGAGAAGGGATTTGGTGCACAATCTAGTCTAAATTATTCAATAAAAAGTACAACTATCTATCAGGATGCTTTGTATTGTTGGTGCCCTCCTCTACCCCTAAGCTCTACCACCTGCCTTTTATTGCGTCTGCTGCTGAAGCCCCTTCTAATCAACTAACAAAATTACCTATATTGCCCTCACAGGTCTTATTGACTATATGGTACAAATTTCAAGCCCATGGTATATGATAAGAAAGAAAGCCTCTTACTTAATCATTCTAACACTAGTCTTGTGGCTGGCTATATCAAAACCGCAGGCTCAACCTGCCAGCAAGGCTCCAACCAAGCAGGTTTGTGACCCACAATCTGATTACCCGGTCACCTGAAGCCAGACTAGGAAGTCAACTTGAATTACCAAATCTATCAACATGAACAGATGATGATCCTTCACGGTGGATACCTTGATTTGCCGCTTGACTCATTATAAGGATCAAGCCACCCCCTCTTCCATCCAGCCGTGTGATCACCAATCATGTTCCTACTATCCATTGATTCACAATAGCTATATAATCACTATCTCACAACAAAGATTATTATTTATCTTCTAAATATTTTTCCCTGTGTAACTCTGCTAAAACAGCCCACTTACAACATTGGTAGCACAGGTAGGTTTTCCATCCTACCTTATCTTGAAAAATTCCGCCTGGTGCTTGCACACACTGCGGCCAACAAACCCTTGACAGAATTATGTCTGGCCTCCTGCCCAACTGGACTCTGTATACCCCTGGTACTGAGATACCTGATGGTTTTGTCCTCTAACAAAACACAGTGGTCCTGCTACCCGCCTTCAATGCCCTGTCCGCCCAAGGGTTCTTTCAGGCACCTTCCTTGATGCCACAATCAGCTGACAAAACCACCATGCCCGCCTATGTTGCGCAAAGACTTTGCAGCACTGCCTTGGAGCCCTTTGCAGGGGCCAACAACAACAATGCTGCCGCATGGATCCAGTCTGCACAAAGCAAGCTGGCTCAGATGGAATGCCCACAGCAATTTTGGATTGCGGAGATCTCCATTTGCCTGACCCATGATGCTGGCATCTGGTGTGACAAGTGGCACAAAGAGCACACTGACAAGAACTGGGACACCTTCAAACAGGACTTCTTGGTGAGGTTCATGCTTAAGAATACGGCACTCATGATCATATGCCAAGTAAAGAACCTGACCCAGACAGGCACCATTAAAGAACTCACCTGCACCTACAAGGAACTCCGTCTCTGTGCCCCATCCAACATGGCCTTTGATACCCCAGCAACAAACCTCATGTACTACAAAGCTCTCAAGTTGCACGTGATGAGACATGTGAACCTGGACCAAGTCACCAACCTGCAAAGCCTGTACTGTGAAGCAGAAAAAGCAGAACAAACATCCAACACTCTACACAAGGCACAGACTGGGAAACAAGAAAGGCCCAAGGACTCCCATCCAAGTGGGCGCTCCTCTCAACCACCCTCTGGAGGCAACAGGAATAACACCAGCCACAAACCTGCGGGTTCAAATGGACATGGAAATGGAAACAATGGCCAGTCAAACCAAACCCATTTCTGTGTCACCGCCACGCAAGGCAACCAAGACAAGGGAAAAGCCCAGGGAGAGCACTAAGCAAGCCAAGCTCTCCCAACGCAACTCCTGACTTGCCCAATGATGAGTACCAACCCAAGGACGTGGACCAATGCCCAATGATCCAGGTGCCCTTGGAGGACCCAGTACTGTATACCATCACTAGATATCCCAATAAATTGATGTCTTACCATTTCTGTTTTTGCAGTTACACAGGCTCAGCACTCCTGGACTCAGGCGCAGACCAAACTTTAGTCAACAGCAGCTTCGTGGATAAATTCAAGCTGACCACTAATCCTTTGCGGATTAAAAACGGTGTCCTGGCTGATGAACACCACATTGCTGTGACAAAGGAAACTTCCCCCTTCTCTGTCATGCTTGAGAACCTCCACTCCACCATCTAAGGTCCCGTCATTGACTTCCCAAAGTTTGACATTGTGCTGGGACTAGACTGGCTGCAAAAAAACAATCCTCACCTAGACTGGGCAACCTCAGTGTTGACCATCAAGCGTGAAGGTGTCAACCACCAGATCTACCCCAACTCTGTGGACCAACTCCTACGTGACCACGTCTTTGTATGCATCACAGAGACCCTGGACAAGAAGAAAAACCTTAAGGCAATTGACTGGGACTCCTGTCAGTACAATATCATACATTTCAAGGATCACCAGGATAACTCCACGCCTCAGGACTGCAAAATTGTGACCTGCCATCCAGAAATCTTCAAGGAAGCGCTGCCCAGGCTGCCCCCTGAGAAGCACATTCAGCACTCCATCCAACTCAAGGGGGCTGTACCCAAGGCGCGCCCAATCTACAGGCTGACCCCAATGAAGACAACACTTTACGTGCCTACCTCAAGGAAGCATTGGAAAAGGGACTTATCCGCCCCTCATAGTCTCCCTTGAGGCTGCTGTATTCTTTATGGCTAAGAAGGACAGTAACTTACGTCTGGTCACAAACTACCAAGCCCTAAACAAAGTTATCATTAAGAATTGTTACCCACTACCACTAATTGACGACCTCTTTGATGCCTTAGTAGGAGCCACAGTCTTCTCCAAGATTGATCTGATGGCAGACTACAACCAGATTTGCATCAAGGAGGAAGACATCCCCAAAACAGCCTTCCACACCAAATACGGCTCTTACAAATGTGTAGTGCTCAACTTTGACATGACAAATGCCCTGTTTACTTTTGTAACCTTCATGAACAAAGTGTTTGTGCCGCACATAGGCAAACATGCCCTAGTGTAACTGGATGATATTATTGTCTACAGCCCCTTGGTGGAACAGCACCACAAAGACCTGGAGGAAGTCTTTGCAACCTTGGCACAACACAAACTGTTGGCCAAACCCTCCAAATGCCAGTTCTTCCAGGAGCAACTACCCTTTCTGGGACACATAGTCTCAAAAGATGGCATCAAACCCAAAAGTCAAAAGATACAGGCCATCTGCAAGATGTCACCTCCCAAGGACAATTCAGAACACACACCTTCTTGGGAATGGTGGCCTATGTACAATGCTTCATACCCAACTGTGGCGTCTTGACCACCCCTTTGTCTGCCATAACAGGCGCCAAGTCTAATTTCATATGGACCTCCTAGTGTGACCTCTGTTTTAGACGCCTCAAAGAAAAGCTCACAACAGCTCCCATCTTACAATACCCCAAACAAGACGGGGAATGCCAGACAGAAACCGACGCCTCAGATGCATCCATTGGGGGAGTACTACAAATTAAGAATAGTGATGGTGACTTCCTGTCCATAGCCTACAAATTGCGCAAACTGATAGATGGTAAGTACCAATACCCTATCCACGATAAGGAACTTTTGGCCATCATACACTGCCTAGTCAAATGGTGCTGTTACCTGGAACAGCAGGAAGAATTCACAGCGCTAACTGACCACAAGTTGCTCATCTACTTCAAGACACAAGCAAACCTGTCACGCCGCCAAGAGCGGTGGATGTAAATCTTAGAAAGGTTTAATATGCTCATCCAATATAAACCCAGGGCCAAGCTTGCCATGGCGGACGCCCTGTCCCGTCTGCATGTCTGCGCTTCTAGGGGAGAAAATGGGCTTGACCCAGACTGGCCTCTCCTAGTGCTACATACAAAAGACAAAGGGTTTCCTGCAGGCAAAACCAATATCACCAAAGAAACAATCATCAAGAATGAACACCTCTTTGCTAATGTATATGGAACCCTTCTAGAAAAATCTTGGATGGCACGACCATTTCCTACATTCCCACACATCAACGAGTCAATACCATTCTTTGCTACCACAGAGATCTTGGACATACTAAAAGCCAAAATCTGTGCAAGTTTCTAAAGCATAAAGCCTGGTGGCCAACCTTATGCTGCAATGTCCAGGAAGTGCTAGAACAGTGCAAGGTTTGCAAAAAGTTTGCTAAAAGCAAAACCCCGCCTAAGTCTGTACTCCCCATTCAAACCCAACTACTATTCAAAGTATGGGCTCTTGAAATTGTGGGCCCCATGCCAGGAAAGCACAACAACAAAAAATACATCACCACAGCTATTGACTTTGCAACAAGGTGGCAAGTAGCTCAAGCAGTGAAGGCACACACAGGAAATGATGTACAACAATTTGTTGGCAAAGAGATAATCAGCAAGTTTTGAAAGCCAGAACTCCTGATAACTGATGGAGGGAAATAATTAACCTCCAAAACAACCAATGTATACCTTGCAAAAAATGGGGTCAAAAACACCAAAACAACATCATACTACCCATAAGCCAATGGACGTGTAGAGTGGCTTAATGGTAGTATTGTGCAAGCCCTAGCCAAACTCACTGCCGTGTAAGGTCTCACCCATAATGGTGCAAGGTTATAAACTAAAGCGTACAAAGCATTAGGGCTCAAATTTAAAAGACATAAGAATGTAGGTACTTTCTGTAAGATGATCTTAAAAAAACCTACTAAAAACCTATATTGCGTCACAAATGGAGTAATAGAGTTTATAACCCTAAGAAAAGAAGATATAATAAAGTGTTCAATAGTGAACAATTTGGAACTAAAGGAATATCAATATTAGGATATTCTCCATCTGCAAATTGATACATATAACTATTGAAAGATTCCAAAAGGGAAAAAAGGATACAACAAGCCTAAGGCTTGTTGTTTTACAAGTTCCATTTGTATTTAAGGAAAAGGCTAAACTAAAAAAATGAATTTTAAAAAAACAAAATTCAAAAAATTACAAATTTGAAGTTTAAAATTGTAAAAGTTGAAGGGGAAGAAATCACTTAGAATTTTGGCTTAAAGCCTACTCTTCAAAAGCTCTTTATTTATAGAAGAGAAAGCCTTTTCTGTTTGAGTATAAAAAACAGGAGGAAGCAGCCAAGAGGAGGAGCAACTGGAGAAGTTTGGAGAACCAGGAACAGAAAAGGAGAAAACAAAAGACCAGTTCAAGTTTGATAGGCAGAATGAGGCTGGGGAGAGCGGCAACAACATGAACAGGAGTTTCAAAAAGGTAAGCAAAAAGTAGAATTCACCTAACTTAAAGTAGGAAAATATAAGCTAATTGAATAGCTTGGAAGACAGTAGATGACAACCACATCAATTCAAATGCAAATTGAAGAGAAAAACAAGGTAATTAACTTAATATACTTATATATTAACTTTCAATTCAAAACTTCAATATTTAGAAAATACTTAACTATGAATCAATCAAAAACACACAGATAATAAATTTAAAGATCCTGCCCTACAGGGCAGGGTATGACACACCAAGAGACCTGAAGACTAGTATAAGCAGCTATCAACTGTGCTACTTGTGTGTTAAACCCGAGTGAACAGATCCACTGGGAAAAGCCCGTTTGAATTGGTATACGGCACACAGCCCAATACCATTCAAGGATTGACAGGACCTAAACCAGAAATTCCAAGTAAAGTCCCCCTTGCTCAGACCCTCAAGTAATAGATGCTAACAGCAAGCAAATAGAAAGGGAAAATAAACGTCTACAAAAGACCTTTGTCCCTATCTGCAATAGACATGAAGTGGGGGACAAAGTTTGGGTCATGAATGTTGACAAGAGCAAACTACAACCCAAGAAAGTGGGGCCAGCAATAATTCTAAAGGTAAACAACAATAACACTTACCTTGTGCAAGGGCTTGGAAAACTTAAGCAAGACAAGACCCTACACCATGATTGCCTACAACCCTGCAAAGCAAGACAAAAACAATGTGAAACCGCTCTGCCCACCACAGAACAGCAACTAGTTCAATACAGCGCCTGGGCTCCTGACAACCTCCCTGAAAACCTGCCCCCAGAGGAGGCCGACCTTCAGTCAGGGAGTGGGTGTCAAAACCGCAGGCTTGACCTGTCAGCAAGGTTCCAACCAAGCAGGTTTGTGATCCACAATCCAATTACCCGGTCACTTGAAGCCAGACTAGGAAGTCAACTCAAATTACCAAATCCAACAACATGAGCAGATGATGATCCTTCACAGTGGATACCTTGATTTGGCGCTTGACTCATTATCAGGATCAAGCCACCCCCTTCTTCCATCCAGCTGTGTGATCACCAATCTTGTTCCTACTTTTCTTGACTCACATGAACTATATAATCACTATCTCAAATAAAGATTATTATCTAGTTTCTAAATATTTTTCCCTGTGTAACTCTGCTAAAACAGCACAGTTACAACAATCATTTTATTTACCATCAAAAAGGATCCCTATGCATATGAAAAGGGTAAAGTTGAATGTTAACCAATCTTAAGTCAAATTTATCATATATGAGCCTCCCTAACTCCCTCTTGTAGAAGCTCACTTTGGGCTCTTAATAAACTATTTTATGAGCTTGAGGATGTGTTCAGTGGAAATATGGATCAAATTCCTCCACCAAAAGACATTTGGCATGCTGTGCAACTACAGGAGACATTTCCCAAGGTGAGCTCCTGAATTATCTAACACCAAAGAAAAAAGAATCTTTAGTAGTACCTTGTGGATTCTCTGAACAAGGAGTTCATCAGCCCATCTATATATTTTTATGAAGCTGTAGTATTTTTTAGCCAAGAAAATGGCTCCTTATATCTAGTCACAAAATGACACACCCTTAAGAAGGTTAAAGTTAAGACTAAATACCCCCTTATCTTGATCAACAACCTCTTTGATACTCTATTTGATACCAATTTTCTAGTAAAAATAAATTCACTGAAAATTACAATCAAGTCAGAATCAGCCCAGGAAATGAGGCAAATACTGCCTTCCAAACACAATATGGGTCATTCCAGTGTAAATCATAAATTTTGGCATTAATAACATGCTGTCTACCTTTACAATGCTAATGAACAAGGCCATCAAGAATTTAGTTGGCAAGTATATTGTTTTTTTACCCAAATAACATCACAGAGTTCATCCAGAATCAAGGTACACATATCAAACACCTACATGATATCTTTAACACCCTTTGTAAATATCAGTTGAAGTCCAAACCACCTCAATGTGAGTTTCTCTAGTCATAGTTAATTCTCTTGGGATACACAATCTCAGCTGAAGATCAAACCAAATTCAACTAAAATCAAGTTGTTTATCAACTCTCCCTCTCCTACTGATGCTAGTAAATTTTATAACTTCCTGGGGATGATTATATAGATAAATAAGTTTATTTCTAATTCTGTGGAGCTCATTGTCCTCTCACTAAGCTCATCAACAATAAACATCATTTAAAATGGTTATAGTGCAATATAAGCCTTTTAGAAGCTCAAGAAAAGTCTCAAAACTGCACCTGTTCTTCAGTTTCTCAACCAAAAACATCATTATGAGCTCAAAATCAACACTTCTGACTGTGCTATAGGGGGTTCACTGCAGCTTGGAAATCAATGATGGGGTCATAATCCCAGTAGCCTATGAATCCCAAAATCTTAACTGTACCAAGTAGGGATATCCAATACATGACAAGAAGCTAATCAACATTGTTCTTTGTTTTATTAAGTTGTGTTGTTACCTGGAGGTTTCTATCTTTACTCCACTGTATTCTTATGGTCATCAATCCCCTTTAGTACTCAACACAAAACAGCACTTGAATTGGCATCAGGTAGGTTGGGTCAAACACCTACCCCTATCAATTTCACATAAAATATAAACCTGAAAGTAGCTAGTCATAGAAAATGTCCTTTATTGTTTTTACATAAAATTTATTACTGGGGACAAAAGGCTGGACCCTAAATGACTTTTGTACTACATCTTGAGGCAGCAAAAGTGGCAAAATTAACTATAGGGATGCAAAAGTGAGAATTCAAAAGTGAGAATCTAAAAGTGGCCAAGTTGACAATTTTAAAATTTCAAAATTAAATTAAAATAACTCAACTGAAATTAAAAATTATTATAGCCACATAAAATACTTTTTATTCATTCTCTCAAATAAAAAAGTCATGAAAAAGTAGTTACTTTAGTATAAAAAGCCATTTAAAATTTTAAAAGTGTCAACTTGGCCACATTTAGATTCTCACTTTTGAATTCTCACTTTTTCATCACTACAGTTGATTTTGCCACTGTTGCCCTTGAGTCTAAGTGATATATGGAATTAAAATCTGTCATCATCTCATAACTTAAAGGCAACAAAATTTGATGCATAAGTGAAACTGGAAACAAATGTCAGTGGGAAAAAAAGCAAATGTCACCCTATAATTCATCACACAGCAAGTAGGCAGCATATTAAATCACTGTTGCACCCTGGGGAACCTGTGCAGATGCAGCCTGCATATAATTATGGAGTAAAAAGATTAGTTGCCCTACATGTATTGAAATATATTGGGTCTCCCTGAGACCTGTGTGCCATGGGAGAAGAGCATGTCTAAGCCTTCCCTACCCAGTTTGGTACTGTCTGTGGAAGCGTGAGATTCATTGAGCAGCAGAAGCTGGATATTGTAGGACCCCTTATAAAAAATGGATGAGGAATACATCATTGCCACCATAGTTTTTTACCTTCTGGCCTGTGACCTGGGTAGCCATCAATCACATCATCACTAATGAAATCCAGTTTTTTGAAAAGATAACAAAATCTTGGTTTGGCTGCCCCAGATGGCTTATCATTTCTGGTTGGCCAGAGTTTATGGGGACTTTATGAAGGCTTATTATGCCAAGTACACCCCCAAGTAGATAGTTATCATACTTTACATCCTAAAATTAAATGTAAATTTGGGCGCCTTGCCAGATCCTCAGTAAAGCTATTATTCAAAACCCTGCCAGAGCATTCCAGAGTTGGCCTGGAAATAACTTTGGCTACTTCTCTACTCATCCTCTGAGATGGAATTGATCACAGAACTGGGTTCATTCCTAGTGCCCAGAGATTTGGAATAACATATGGCAGGTAAGTCTAAGCTAAAGGAAAGTTAAAATTATAATCCCTGACAAACTACCATCTGATGTTGCCTCCTTGCTTGCACAGTGGAGTGAAAAAGCATTCAAGGACAAATAGAAATAATTCAAAGGTACAATAGAGTATTTGAAAGCTCATTATACCAACAGGGATCCCATTTTTTCTCTCTATCCACAGTATAGATGATTGTTTTCCTGCTGTGCTATACTGACTAAGAAATATTTCTTGTAAACCTTCCCAGATGCCCTGAAGGCTCTAATTATGATCAAAGATAGCTGGGTGGGTAAAGAGACAGAGGGGTGATTTAACCAAGGTTGCTGCCTTACTTGCCAACATATCTCATGGCACACAGGGTTAGCTCAATGAGATGCCCTGTGATGGATCTAACCCCATCCATCCCTTTGATTTGGATGTCAAAAAGAATAATAGCATTCCTGTATATGGGGCAATGTTAAATAATAACACAAACCCATTGATAGTTTATTTGAAGTAAAAAAACTGTATTTGGATTGCTACTACTGTGCCACCCCTTTTGAGGCCCAATGGATTTACATCATTGTGTAAGGATCCCCAGGTATCCTCTATTAAAATCATCTGTCTACAAATCTCTTCCTCTCTTCTCTGCTTGAACAGCTATTTTTTCCTGCACAAATGCTGAGCTATAATTGATTTATCTGAAACAGATGATTTCTCTCAGTTATGTGCTAACTAAGTTATTAAATTAGACTCCTAAGTTCATGATTCTTATAAAATTTGCTCTTGATATCATTGGTCCCTCAACTACCTGTGAAGGCAGTGGAAAGAGATTCATAAACTTTGTAGCAAACTACAAAATTAGGTGAACTGTAGTACAGGTAATAAAATATTATAAAGGCCCCATAGTTTTACAATCTATTGAATTAAGTTGGGTTATATTTTGAGCTCCTGGCACCCCTGTAAATGATGGAGGCATTATGTAGCTTTCTAATAGCTTAAAGAGGTCTTTTGAACCCAAACAATGTCAATAGATAATTGCTACACTGTAAACCCTGACAGAAAGTAGTCTAGTGGATTAATCAATGACAACCCTTAAAAATTTGAACTAAATATCAGTGATTTGAACTATAGGACTGACAAGGCTCATACAAAAGCTGTATAGTTGACCTCCTAATACTGATGGGGTGTATAATGAGCTATATTCCTCTTTAACTGATATATGATTTAAGATGATATAAGGTAAAAACTATAACCAGCATAAATATCATTATTTCAAAGTGAAGTTCATCTTGTGTAACTGAAAAATGTAGAGAAACCCCTTAAGTCATCCAAAAATTGGGGAACAGATTAAAAGTCAATGTGATGCTTATAAATCTTCTGGAAAGCTGGTGACAAGGTGTGTTTCTCAATCAGGGCAGCCATACTTAATGACTAGAATGCTGGGTCCACATATTGTATTTGAAGAAGATGTGTATAGCAATGTCTACTTGGTCAAGGATGTTAATGTTAGCATTAAAAATCAGCATCTGGGTTTTTAAAGGCAGGTTTTCTACAATGCTTATTGCAATCTCAGTTGACATTATACTATCACAGCTTCTTGTGTAACCACAAGAATCAACTGATTCTCCAATTTAAATTACTGTGTCAACATTCAGAATTAAAAGTACTCTAATTTCAATAGCAATGAAAATCATAATTATGTTTTTGCTCATGTAGACCACTAAATATCAACTTTTTTAATAGGCAAAAACTATTTCCTGAACATTTTACCTAATAAAAATTACTCTTAAAAATACTTTTTAGGTTAATGTGACTACATAGATTTCAAAGAAACTATGAAAAATGGAATATTACAATTGAAAAATAGAATAAAGACACACATTTACTTTTTTACTATGAGATTGGCTATCTTTACTACAGTAGTTTTAAAAGCTATGGCAACAACCAAAAATACTTCATATTTAAACAAAATGATTTCAGATTTAAGCAAATTTCAAATATCAGTGTAAAATATACTCATTGTTAACAGGGATTTTTGGCGTTAATGGACAAAATGGGTCAACACAGCAACAAAGTGCTCATGTGCCAAACAAAACTATACAAAATACAAACCAAAATGCATGTATTCACAAAAAATAGTATGAGTTGGCCTTTTTTGTACACATGTTTACTATGTAAATTGGTGACAAAATACACTCACATGTGATGAGTCAAAACTCAAACCAAAAACAAAGTACAATAGCAACTCAATATGTAAAAAAACCACTCAATTGTGTGCAATAGATTTTAATCAAGAATGCTACTATGTGTCTAAATTAAGGCGCACAATCTGAAACATAATTTTAAAAACTTTGTGCTGGGTGTTTAAACTTGGGATAAAATCTGGGGAAAAGGGTGAAAATTATTTCAGGTATTCTAAAATGGGTGTTAAAAAACCAAAAAAAACTGATTAAGAAATAAAATCTATAATTAGGATATTGGGTGGGGAAAACTCTAATTAAATATACATATTCAGATATAAGCAAGAATTTAAACCAGGGAGTCACTTAATTGAAATTTATTTAGTATTTTATTAAATTTTAAATGAAAGGAACACAACAACAGAGTAGCAATGCACCTGTTGTATACAGCAGTTGCAGTTGCCCTGTGGGTCAAAAAATTGAGTCAGTGTAACACAAGTGCCTACTCAGGAAGGAGACAGGAGAAGAGAGTTCAATAGTGAGGTTGCATTGACACAACCAATTCAAAAAGCATAACGTGCAAGGGTGCAGAGCATCAACCCTTGGGTCCCTAAGCTGACCTGGAAGCCCAACAAGGTCACCACTACCAAGAAAGTTAACAACAAGGAAATTGATCTTACTTCCTTTGTGTTTGACCCTATGTACCACCAGGAGTTGATCCTGTCAGCCATGATAGAGAAGGTTAAGCCTGTACTTGACACTAGCTACAAGCCCTACATCAGTGATGGCAACCAGGAAGACAACAAAGAGCTCAAGTTCTATAGGATTGCAGAGGGGCAGCTAGTGCTCAAGAAGGTTCAGCCTTCTACAACAAGGTGCACATGCCTTGTGTACCTGTCCCTGAGCAGGATCCAGATTCAACTACTCCCGCTAAGGCCACCTGGAAGCTTATTCCCAGCATAAAGCATATCAACCTTCTCAGGCTTATGCAGGAGTCTGATAATTACAAGACGGCTATGGCCCTTGTTAGAGTAGATCCCAAGTACGCCAGCAAGGTATTCAACAAGTACATAGATACTGGCCAAGTTCTTGCCGCAGAGAAATCCTTATTTGTTTCACCATGTGCACCAAGGAGCAAAAATGAGCACAAATGAGCAATCTACCAGTGGCTAACCAAAGATTGCCATCTTAAACTGGCAAACATACAGGCAATGATCAAGTCTACTTTTGGGGGCCAAGGCTTCAATTTCCTTTTACTACCATGTGGTCAAGGGTCTGCAATTTTCCTGGAAAAAACTTGGGGTATCTCCCTATAACAGAAACAGCCCTTCTAATATTGAGACCTGATAAAAATGCTGAGGTATAAAATGACCTCAAAAACAAGAGGAATGCCAAATTCTATTATATTAAAAATCAACATTTGCCTTGTCTATGTGAAATGCCTATGGATATGTCCCCAAAGGCTCCAATGACAAGGTAGCTTGGTGTGCTGCAGTCCACACCACAGCATATTTGATGGTGGCTCTCCTTGATCCAAAGGGAATTGAGCTCTATCAAATAATATTGGAATTCTACAACAGCCAGAATTTCCTATCATTCCTCCAATTGGTCCAGGAGCACCTGAGGCACACAAGCCTGGGCTTCACCACTGTCATTGTGCTGGATAACATTAGACTTCAAAAGGTGGCAGATATTCTTGAGCAATTCCCAATGATTGATACAGGTATTGTAGTTGGTCCCCAATGATTGACCACATCAAATTTGCACCTCTTATTTCTCCCTGCCTATTCCCCATTCCTAAACCCTATTGAGGAGGTCTTTGGGTGGCTCAAGAAAGTCATAAAGGAAGGGACCCCAACTGGAACCAAGGTCCTATTTGATTTGCTGCAGGCTGGGATCCACACCCTCCCAGCTGAGACTGTGGCCAAATTTCTTGGCCAAGCTGATTCATTTCTCCCTGTGTGCCTTGCCAAACAGCCAATCAACTAAAGGCTTAACAATCCTGAATATTCTTTATATTATTTAACTTACTCTTTTAGATTTATGAATTATTGTTTTATATTTAGATGAATTCAAGTCTGTAATTCCATACAGTGGCACCATCAACACAGAGATTTAACTTTTAATTGCAAACTAATTATATCTATTATATTCTGTGATGGCTATCTCAAATATTAAATGTAACAATATGATAATTATAAAAAATCTCACTTTTGTCAAATACATATAAAAAGTAAATTAAAAAAGTTAAAGGTAAAGCTCTCAAGGTATTTATGATTTTTATTAACAAGTATTTATTACACATGTATAAAGACCTTCTATAAGATTTTTTGTCCAAGTAATAGTTCACTAAAATAAAATTATTTAAATAAAATTAATTAATATAAAAAGTAAAAATTAAAAGTGTAGAATTATATTTGAGGGAAAGAGATTTTATTAGTTGTGCCAATAATGGGTTTTGCAGTATGTACCCACCTGGCAATGGAGGTGGCCCATAATCTCCACTGCCACACCATGCAGGGTGGATACTCTGCTGTCAAAATATTCTTGACGGCTTGTAAAAGGAAGTATAGTCAGGTGGGAGTTCAGGAGCAGCTTTTCTGGCTAAGATGCAAACTCATAGATGCCAGCTAGGACCAGTGCGTCCTGTATCACATGGTCAACCAAGTTGTATCCTGGGAGAACTTCTTCCCATCTATGGAGAGCCTGGCCTTTTCAATCCCAAGAAGGACCCTGTTCAGGTCCTCTATGTTGGCGTCATCTCAGAGTAGAAGAGATACCCAAGATAAACCACAAGATGAAGCCTTTTCCCAGCAAAGGCTTATGTAAACTCACAGTTTTATTATACACAGCACTAATCTTCTTCTTGTGCTTGATCTTTGCAAATGTGAGCTCCATGGCTTGAGGGAGACCTCTCTTGTCATCACTCCAGGCCAGCCCAAAGTCAACAAGGAGGATCTTTGTCTTCTTTACAGCTGTTACATTTGCAATAGCTAACTTTGACACTTCACGCCCAAAGTTCTCCAGGAAGTAAAAGATGGAGTGCTCCATTGGAAAGCCAAAGCAAGCTGCTACATGGGCCTGGCCTATCTCTGATATACTTGAATGGGAGCATCTCCAGGACGTTTCAAACAAGCTCAATGGAGTTTACACAGTTAACTCCACTGAGGACCACTGGGTCAAGGCAGAGCAATTTGACATCCTTGTAGGCAGTAACTGCCCACTTAAATGCCCCTTCACCATGTGCTAGCCCCAGGAGCGCATCCCACAACATTGGGAATGAACCATATATTTGGTCCTTAAGCTTGCTCACAACAGAAGGAGACAATTTCAGCTGTCTTGCCACATGATTGGCTTAGTTGGCGTAAACGTGGCAGGGACAAAGGGCACCAGGACCTGGCGTATTACCCCATCAATTATTTCTAAAAAGGGTAATAATTTAATAATCTTTAATAATTTTTATTTTTAGATTATCTTTTTTGGTGTCCTCTTGTTGGCGGCTTTGGCAGGCTTAGCCATCCTTGGTGCAAGCAGTTGCACTGGCAATTTGGTATCCTCTGTTCTAGCGCGCTTGACAGGTTTGAGATGTTCATAAATCTCTGGGTTATCAACCAAGACAGATGTTGTATAAAGATTGTACACCTTAAATTACAGGCCCTTGATCACAGTTTTTTGCGTTTAGAGCACGCTTTATGGTCTTCTCCAATGTGTTAGGCATCTTGGTCATGAGCGCCTTTGCAGACACCTTGTTGATTTTCTTGCCTGTTAGGACAACAGACTTTACCTTTGCTTTGACTTTGTGATCAATCTCCTTGATCTTTGCAATGGCATGATCAAGGTCCTTTAATAATTTCTTCAATTCTCTCATTGATTTTTTACTAACCTTTGCATATGTTTTTATAGCTTTTACCCCAATAAACTCTCTGTTATTCTGATATTATTGCCTCTTTGTTTATCCATGTTTGTTTTCATATTTACTACAATATTTCATCTTTTTACTCATTTTGTACAGTAATTTTCAAGCCTGTTAGATAAATGTATATTAGTCAGTTTAGAACGCATGAACTCAGTCACAAAACAAATTTCAACTTTATAGATCTAAATAGAAGATAATTTCACAGTAAATGAGAGCTATCTGGAAAAAATATCCAGTAATACAATGACCTACTCAAACTGGAGAAAATTTCTTAACAATTCAACAACAAGTGTACCAAACACTAGAACACATGAGTTTCAGTCACAGAACACATCTACTATGTTTACTATGCTTTTGATGAACACATCAAACTCAGTCACAAAAGTAACAAACTTGATCCAACAATGAGCCCCAATTGCAACTGAAACAGACAATGCAAATATCAAATATCAAAATGCATGAATGAATCTATAATACTTTTACCAACTTGTTCTAATTAAGAAAGTCATCTAGAATACAAAAAGGAAATAAATATTCTGAGTGTCTGTTTTAGGATTAAAATCAATAAAAATATCAAATTTATCCAAACTCATGATAAACAGTGCACATTTATAACCAAAAAAATTAATATAGAAATCTAATTTGAATTAAACAGTAGTGAATAAAAGGTTTCATGCTACAGTAGTTTTCAAACCTGTTGAGATAAACATATATTAGTCAGTTTAGAATGCATGAACTCAGTCACAAAACAAATTTCAACTGGAACCAGTTGAAGGTTAATTTAATCAATAAAGCTTCCATTTATCTAGGCCAGAAAACAAAAAATGGTCAATCACAAAACAAAAATAAAACAAATACTGAATTCCAAAAGTGAGATAGCAAACACTTGGAACTCAAATTCAAAATGCACACAATCCAGTCACTTGCTGAAGCATTCTACATCAAATTTGATTATGAGTGTGTGGCAAATATTATTCAAACAGAGAACACATGAGGTTCAGTCACAAAAGTGATGAACTCAAACACAAAATGACTCATTTTTTGAAAATATTGATTATTTTTGGCAATCCAATTGGAAATAGTTGATTTCCAGAGTGAATCCACCAAAATCTATTCAGGGAACTAAAGCATTATTTTCAATTTACATACATCTAAATTTGAACATTTATGTCTGAGAGATTGTAACAGATCCAACTGACAAAGTTGGATCCCAAAAACCCTCTATTGGATAACAGATTTTACATTTTCTGTTCTTTATCCAATCATCTCCCACATTCCATATTCATTATGGACTTTTTAAAATTTTCCCTAAATACCTATCATTATAGCTCCCAAAGAGTTATCTTGGTTTCCTGAATTGTATAATGAAAACAGAGTAAATCAATAAAAACACCGTTTTTGATAAAAAAATCAACATTATAAAATTTAATTTTAAATTTTGAAAAAAATAAATTTTTATGCAGAATTTTCCTCTCTTTGTGTTTGAGAAAATGCTTCAGCTAAGCTTTTCTGAGATTATTTTACTCTCATTTGAAATTCTTCTTACCTTATGCAATAGTTACCAGAGTCTGTGGCTGTCTCCTGCCTATACAGTAGTTTTAAAAGCTATGGCAACAACCAAAAATACTTCAGATTAAACAAAATGATTTCAGATTTGAACAAAATCCAAGTTGCACAAGATTCAGGATTCAATTAATTTATAAAATTTCAGTTAATAAATGAACTGTCAAACAAAAAACAAAATTTCACTAGCCCATTATACTGTAAATTCAGAACCTGAACGTAAAAATGCAGGATTGTCAAATCCTTGGTCCAAATTTTGAATCACTTTTGCAGGATAGCCTTTTTTAATTAAATTGATTTTTTTGAGTATTTATTTGAATTTTTAAAAATGCGGGAACTCATAGACACTTTGCAAAGTTCAAGTCAAACTGCATATTTCCAATGGACAAAATGAATTAACTGGAATCAGATTTGAAGCGTTCAAATCCATCAACCATTTTCATTAAGTTTACTATGTTTTTTGAAATTGCAGGATTGGCAAATCCAAGAACCAAATTGAAATCACTTTTGAATGCCACTAGTAAACTCTGATATAAATTACAGGAACTGGAATCCAAATTGAATGTACAGTAAGAAACTAGGACAAATCAGTCCAAATCAAGAAGCTTCACTCTGGATAAAATCAAGTGAAGATCCAATCTCAACAACCATGTTCAGACATGAAATTAAGTGAAATGTAAAATTGTCTAAATGGAAATGATGTAATATTTGCACTCTAAATCACCAATATAGCAAACACACAACCATATAATGATATATGAGCCATCCTCCTGATGACGCAGAATTTTTTTAAAAGTTTTTTGGCCCCTGGCTATGCTGGGGGCCAACAAAATTTTGTTTCAAGGAAGAAAGGAGAGGAAAAGATAAACCATCAGTTTACTACACTATGTATTAATATACTGCTATTAAGGATACTTGATTACAGTAGACTTCAGAAAATACTAATAATAAAATAGAATTATATATTACAATCTATTTGATCATGTTGCCTTTTCTTTGGTGTGTTGATAGTTCATTTGCTGTTGATAAGGAGCTTGTAATTAGTTAGATATTTTCACCTCCAGTTGCCTCGGCAATAGAAAATCAAGTCACCTTCACAACCACAGCTGGCCTCGCGGAGGCAACTTGATTTCCTATTGCCGAGGCAACTAATGGTGAAGCTATCCAATTAAATGCAAGAACATTATCAACAGTAAATAAACCATCAACACACCAAAGAAAAGGCAACATGATAAAAATAGATTGTAATATATAATTCTAATTTATTATTAGCAGTTTCTAAAATCTACTGTAATCATGAATCTAAATTTCAGCCGTCCTAAAATGGAATAGGATGATTTTTGAGAATATCTGTGCTTCCTAAAAGAATTAGCAAAAATCCACTCTAGCTCCTTTGACATCCTTTTTGAGATGCCCATAAATTATATTTATTTCAAATTTACCAAATTTTTGATTTAGAATTTGGCTTACAGATTTGACAATCCCGCAATTTCAGATTTCTTAAGGTTTACATGATGTCCATGATTTGATTGAAATACAGGAAATCTCAAATTGTACATAAGAATCCCGCATTTCTGATTCATGTATCCCACATTTTTTTGCTGAGTTTTGTCTTTTGTTAGTTGAGTTATCTGCTCAAGAGATTCGAAATTCGCCAATTTAAATAAACCAAAAAATCAAAAAAATGATTGGCTTTATTAAATATTTTATTTTTACTCAGCTGAGTTGCCCGCAAAAGTGATTGAGAATTTGGACCAAGGATTTGACAATCCTGCATTTTTACGTTCAGGTTCTGAATTTACAGTATGAAATTATATCAAACATCAAGCAGTGTAGTTTAAACCGCAAACAAAATGGACTGGCACATCAAGTAAAATGGATGGATGCTGTTCCGGAATATATTATAATCCAATCAGGATTCATATGAGGCACCAACAGAAGAACCAAAATGAAACAAAATTGGAGCAATCTAGAAGCAATTACACAAACACAAAACAAAATGAACTCACACAAGATGTGTAGTATGAGCATCCTAAAGTATAAAAATAACACTTTAACAGCCAATCAACAGCTATCCAATTTAGGGACAGAGGCATTTTATTCTTTTTCAGGATTCTGATTTGTGTAGAATGATTTTTGAGAACCTTTCAAATATGGGCTTGAGATTACAATAAAAATAAATCATTAAATCTTAAATTTTCTACTTTTAAGTGATTTTATCCTAGGTTTTTTACAATGGTTCTTACTAGCAACATCTTCAACGGTACAAGCAGCCAAGCCTGCAGCAGCCAAGCCAGCTTCAATGAAGGTGAGGCTCAGAACATGGAGGCATCTGTTTACACCCAAGCCTTTGAGGCGGGTAACAAGGAAGCTGACCTGTACCTGACCACCGACCCCTATGGCTTTGACTTGTTCAGTAGTCACATAGTGTCTAGCTCTGCCCCTGCTCCTGTACCCACCCCCGCACAAGCTGCCCACCAACCAACCAATCAAGATGGCAACCTTGATTTGGAACAAACTTCTTGCCACCAGCCAACCTGCCCCCCTACAGCCAATTAGGCTTCAGCTCCCCTGTCCCAGAGCCCCAAGCAACAAATCATCACTGCCCAAATTCTTCAGGAAAAGGTGGCACTGAATCTACAGGGTCTGTCCTGGGAACAGATTGCCGCCCAGTTGCAATTTACCTGAGCTACTGTCATGCGGGAATTCAACAACCTGATGAACAGGGGGATCTGATTGGGACAACCAAGAAGCCCAAGAAGGCCCGCAAGTCACAAATACCTGAGGTATACCCAATCATGCTAGACCTCCTCCAGAGGATCCCAAGCTTCCATTGACCCAGGTCTGGAAGCAACTTGCGCACCATGGCATTTGGGTGTCTGAGCGCATGGTTCAGCTCTGGATGTATGGGAAGGTGGCTTTAATATGGATTCTTACCAATTTTGCTGGCAACCAATGGGATGGCACTGAGGATTCCCCATATGACAACACCATTGAATCAACCCTGGTCCAATGCTTGACTAGTCTGTCAGATGATGTCATGTTTGTATCATATTATAAGTATCAATAGCTTTTGACAATTTTGGTGACCAAGGAAAAACCAACACCAAGAATGGAAGGAAGAAGGTCAAGAGGGGGACTTTCATTGGTGAGTTTCTGGCTGTTTTGGCCAAGGGTTTTGTCTAATATTGAACAACTTGTATAGCCACATCCTCAGTGGATTACTTGACTCCTTGGATGGCTCAAATTCCAAGTACCTGGTTTTCTTGAGCCGCCAGATGGAGGGTAGCTCCACTGCCCTTGAGGCCATCCAGCAACGCGGGCACCAGGCCTCTGTGTACCCAGCTGGCCATGCAGACATCCATCTGGCTGATGTTGTCTTCTTTAACAGTGGATATACACTACAGGAGTGCTGCCCTCAGGCTTTCAACGACCTCTATCTTGGGGTCCTTGACCACAATTTTCTCTTTGGCTGCCAGATGGTGGTAGACTTATTTGCGCAAATGGTTTTCCATGTGAACATGGGCAACCAATCACGTAAGAATAAGCGCCTTCCACCTTGAGCCACTGCCACCTATCATCCCATCCAGCCAATGACCAATGAGGAATACAATAAGCAAATATGGCAGCCATCATGCAAAATCCTCCTGCCTCCACCCCTGCCACCAACACCCCTAACCTGCAAGCCCAACCCACCCAATCCTAGACCCCCCAGGCCAGCACTGCCTCTACGTCTTCCTTCCTGCGCTATTCTGCCTCCTTGGCATCACTTTTCCCCGCCCCAATAGACCCCCTGTCACCAAACATTTTCTATTTATATTATCTTTATTTTGAATTTCAATTGTTCACATTCTCTTTGTTTATAGTTGGTTTTATTCTTTATGTTCAGCTTATTTCTATAAAATCATATATTTACTAAGGTGTGTATCTAGATCCTAAACACAGTTATTTTTAGTACCCAGACACAGCCCCTTGTTTAAATATTAACAACAATTTGGTGATCAGATAAATTTGAATTAGAAAATTATGTGTTAACTATTTTTAGATAAAGTTGTTTCTGATTCAAATTCAAAACCTTAATGATAAACTTTAAGCCAATCAGGAGCCAAGTGATAAATTGATTGATGTGACATAAAGGGTCATTCAATAATTCTTTGGTGTATGTGCGCTAATTAATATGATTGGCTGGATGTTTTGCCATTGTATGCCATTGTTGCTGTGGCAAGTTGTTGATGGACTGGTGCTAACCCAGTAGCTGATTGGGCACTAGTCCACCAACAACTTGCCACAGCAGCAATGACGCTCAATGGCAAATCAACCAGCCAATCAGATTAATTAGCAGTCATGCATCAAAGAATTATTGGGTGACCCTTTATGTCACAACAATCAATTTATCACTTGGCTCCTGATTGGAATAAAGTTTATCATTAAGGTTTTGAATTTGCATCAGTAACAACTATATCTAAAAATAGTTAACACATAATTTTCTAATTCAAATTTATCTGATCACCAAATTGTTGTTAATATTTAAACAAGGGGCTGTGTCTGGGTACTAAAAATAACTGTGTTTAGGATCTAGATACACACCTTAGTAAATATATGATTTTATAGAAATAAGCTGAACATAAAGAATAAAACCAACTATAAACAAAGAGAACATGAACAATTGAAATTAAAAATAAAGATAATATAAATAGAAAATGTTTGGTGATAGGGGTTTTATTGGGGCAGGGAAGAGTGATGCCAAGGAGGCAGAATAGCGCAGGAAGGAAGACGTAGAGGCAGTGCTGGCCTGGGGGGTCTGGGATTGGGTGGTTGGCCCTTGTGGGTTAGGGGTGTTGGTGGCAGGGGTGGAGGCAGGAGGATTTTGCATGATGGCTGCCATATTTGCTTATTGTATTCCTCATTGGTCATTGGCTGGATGGGATGATAGGTGGCAGTGGCTCAAGGTGGAAGGCGCTTATTCTTACGTGATTGGTTGCCCATGTTCACATGGAAAACCATTTGCGCAAATAAGTCTACCACCATCTGGCAGCCAAAGAGAAAATTGTGGTCAAGGACCCCAAGATAGAGGTCGTTGAAAGCCTGAGGGCAGCACTCCTGTAGTGTATCTCCACTGTTAAAGAAGACAACATCAGCCAGATGGATGTCTGCATGGCCAGCTGGGTACACAGAGGCCTGGTGCCCGCGTTGCTGGATGGCCTCAAGGGCAGTGGAGCTACCCTCCATCTGATGGCTCAAGAAAACCAGGTACTTGGAATTTGAGCCATCCCAGGAGTCAAGTAATCCACCAAGGATGTGGCTGTACAAGTTGTTCAATAGTAGACAAAACCCTTGGCCAAAACAGCCAGAAACTCACCAATGAAAGTCCCCCTCTTGACCTTCTTCCTTCCATTCTTGGTGATGGTTTTTCCTTGGTCACCAAAATTTTCAAAAGCTATTGATAGCTTATAATATGATACAAACATGACATCATCTGAAAGACTAATTGTGACTGTACTACAGTCACTGCTGAGTGTTTAGCCAAATAAATGCTCCAAAATATAAAGATGTTCTTTTTTTGCTGTTTTTTACATATAGATAGGTTTGTTTGGAATTCTTGAGGGAAAGGTTCCTAGAAACTGGATATCTATGTTTAATAAAAGAACAGAATATGGATGTTTAGTTAGGTTAGGCTAACTAAAAGAATTGAGGAAAGATTGGCTGAATCAATCTTGGAGACTAGGTGTCTCAAAATGGGTTAGTTAATCAGGAAGATTAATTAATAAATATGGGATATAATTAATGAGGATTTAATTATATTAAAATGGCCTTGACTTTGTCAAGAAGTTTGGTTAAGGTTAACCATGAGAAAACCCCCGGAATTAGGGTTAAAAGCGCCGCATCAGCAAATTTATTGGATTAGAAGCGCTGCCGCGCCGCCTAATGAATTTGAGATGCGCAAAGGCACTGCTATCAAATTTTCTCAGGCGCTGGGGCGCCGCCTGGGGAAATTGCTGGGCGCTGCGGTGGCGCCTGGTTTGAGTTTCAAAGCAGTTTAATGGGTTTTAAGGCAAAAAACCATTAAATGCAAAAATAACTAAATAAAGGCAAGGATGCCTAGGAATTCAGGTTTGATCAGCTGGTTCCCAGTTGGAACACTGAGCTGAGTTTAGGATGTGCAATCCACAGGGTTTTGGCGCTGGGAGCTGGGGAAGCTCCATGCCAAATTGGTACATTGGGTTGAATGGAGTCAGGTGACTTCTGCCCATTGTAGGTCATTTCTCATAGGTTGAGAATAGCTGGTGATCTTTTAGGTAAAGATTTATGTTAGATGACTTGAATGTCATAGACCACATGACACAAATCATTGGTTGATTCAGGAACCAGAGGGGTTTTCAGCCGTGTATGCCCCAAATGGTATATAAGCAAAAACAGTTAAACATTAATAAAATATATTCATTGTTGGTTTTGACGCTTTCCCCTCACCTATTTTTCAATTGTCATGCCTTCTTTGTTAAAATTTGAGAAAGCCAAGTTTGGGGTCCTTTGTGTGGAAACCGCTGCTGCAAGAAAGGAGGTTCCTACAAGTACATTGGAAGAAGCTTGGACCAGCCTGGAGGTCACTAAGACTGTTCCTGCCAAATCTTTAGTAGAAGTAAAGGCTGCATTCAAAGAGCTGTATTCCAATTACTTTTCAAAGGAAGGGACTCCCGCCCAAGGGAACCAAATTTATGCTTAGGATGCTTGGAACTAGTTGGTAGGATGGGATGAAATCTTGCAACAAGTAAAAGAGATGGCAAATTGTGAAATTGAGGCGTTGAGAGCACGAGAGAAAAAAAGTGTTGAAATCATGGCTCGTTGGCGGGACAACAATAAAGTGTTACCTAATAAAATTGCCTCCCTGGAGGCAAAGCTCCCCAAAACTTTGTCCCAGGAAGGTAACAGCAATAAGAGTCAAGGGCAGGATAATGGCAGGATGGACTGGTTAGGCCTGGATACATCACACTAGTCAAGCATCAGACCAGGGTTGATTCAATGGCGGTGTCATACAGGGAATCCTCAGTGCCATCCCATTGGTTGCCGGCAAAAATTGGTTAGAACCTGTATAGAAGCCACCTTTCCATACATCCAGAGCTGCACCATGCGCTCAGAGACCCATATGTTATGGTGCGCAAGCTGCTTCTGGACCTGGGTCAAGGGAAGCTTGGGATCCCGCTGGAGAAGATCAAGCATAATCAGATATTCCTTGTTGATCTGGGACCCTGGGGCCTTCTTTGGCTTCTTAGCTATCCCAACCAGGTTCCCTTGTTCATCAGGGTATTGAATTCACACATGATAATGGCCCAGGTAAATTGCAATTGGAAAGAAATTTGATCCCAGTACAGACCACACAGGTTGAGTTTCACCATTTCTTGGAGAATTTGGTAGGATACGCCATTTCAAAAACAGCATCTCAAAAAACGCCATCTTGAAAAACGCCATCTCAAATTTTTGCTATCTTGATTTACTAGTAAAAACGCCATTTTGATTTACAGCATTTTGACTAAGAAAAAACGGTTTTAAAATTTTAGATTTTTTGAACTCCAAAAACTACCCAAAAAAAATTCAAAAAACATTTCTAGGCTTAAAAAAGCCTCAGAATTCCAAATCTGCAATAAAAAATGGGGTCAATTAGTAGCAACATAGTTGTGTAAAGCCCAAAAGTTAAAATATACCCAAAAACAACCATTTTTATCTATTTTAACTATAAACTATACTTTAAAATAAGCATACAATTGTACCAAATACTAAATAAAACTAAAATAATGATAAAAGTAAAGGAAAGAAGAGAGAAGATAAAGAAGACTTTTATGGAGGAAGGATCATACATTGTTTGAAAAAACAACTGAGATAGCTTGGAGATGCTCAAGCTTGCTATCCTTGGGATAGTAGGCAAGGACCACCTTGCTAATCTCTGTATACTTTTTCACCGCTTTGGTTTGCTTGGGGGATCATCCTTGGTCTTCATGCCTGTTTTAAAGAGGTGGGCAGAGACGGCTTGTTGAGTCTTGAGATGCACCATGATTTTGTTGAACTTGGGCTTAATAACCTGGTCCCTTGTGGCAAATTGACTATGGCACTCTTCAAGAGAAGAAGTGGTCTTGATTATGCCATTCTTTGCCTGCTTAAAGCAGTTCCACTGGATTGAGTCACCACCCTTTCTGATGTGGCATGCTCCTTGAAAAACTCCAACCCATTGAGTTTCAAAATACTCTATGAATGGAGCAAAGGCTGCCTGGTTGGCAATAATGTAGGGATGGCAGAGGAGGGCGTTGTAAAAGGCATTTGTCTACTCCTTCCGCACAAGGACAAGGGCAGCAAAGCAGTTGAACACGTCCTTTGCTTCATTTGTGCCTTCAGTGTAGACCAGCTCATGAAGTGCAGAGCACTTTTGAAGGTGGCAGCAGAGTTCCTGCCAATAGTGAAAGTAGCATCCCTGAGGGGAACTCTTGAAGACTCTAAAAAAAGCATTGGCCTGAGCCTGCTCAAATCTACTACCAGGTATTCATGGTATGGAAGGCTTTCAGGCTTTTTCTTGATTAGGGTGGCTTCCTCTGACTGGGCCTTTTTCTTGCACCCTCTAGTCTCCTTTGGCTCCTCTTCAATAGTTGGGAGTGTTGCAACCAAGTTTCCAGCCTTGCCTGCTAACGTATCTTACAATACACAGGGGATGCTCAATGGGCCGCCCCTTGATGTATCTAACGTTATGGATTAATCTGATGGCAGCAGCAAATGGCAGGTACTTATCCCAATTAGGAGTGTTGCCAATTCAACCTGCTGATCCCCGCACAAGTTATTCCTTGGCTCCAAACCCTACATGGAACTCCCCACTATGCCACCCCCTTGTGGCCTTGTGGCTTCCCCATTTAGTACATTAACCACATTATCCTACAATAAACAATACCTTATTCTTATTATTCTGTCCTTTCCTATTGGACTGTTGTCTTCCCCAATTCCAAGTACTGAACTCTCATTGGTTCAGTTGCAACAGTGGTAGCACAGGTAGGTTTACAACCTATCTTCAAAACAAAATTCCCCCAAGAAAGGACAGAGTACGGGCTGTATGGCTACTCCACAACAAGATATGTTCCTTCCAATCCCCAAGGGGGACATCCCCAAAGGTTATGTAATCTATCAAGACCAGCTAGTTCTCACCAGTGTATACAATTGGCTCTGCCTCAGGCAGCGTGACGCTAGCATCACCCCGCCACAGTCATACCTGTCTCAACGTATGCTCAACCTCCAACTAGAGTCCTTCACTGGCGGTGTCAAAGGAGCTGACATTGTCAGTTGGCTCCAGTCCACCAAAAAGCGCCTTTGTATCTGTCAGGTCCCTGAGTCCTATGTGGGTTGCCACTGCATCTGGCCGCCTTACAGGGCCTGCTGCTGTGTGGTTCACCAACTGGGCCAGCCAGGAGTTTGACGTCACCTGGGCAACATTTTGAGACGCCGCCAAGTCCCAATATAGTGAAACTTTCTCTCCCATCATCTTGGGGACTCCCCTCTTAGCCATCAAGCAGACTGGTTCCGTCCCCAAGTATCTTGCCGCGTGGCAACAAGCCCTTGCTGCTGCCCCTGAAGCAGTGACCAATGGGAATGCCATGTTGCTCACCCTTATTTTTAATGGGTTAAAACCCCATATCTGCAAGTGGGTCCCCGTCGGCTGCTGCACCTCTATTGACGACTGCTATAAAGCCATTGTAGAGGCCAATAACCAGGCTTCAATGGGCTTCTGTCACACCAACAATGCTCTGCCCCAACCACGTCCTGCATCTAACAATGGCCAAGGTCAAGTGGGCTGTTGCCAACCTTGTCAACAAGAAAGTGCAACTAAACGCCCCCGCAAGGGGGGAGCTCTAGCTAGCGCTAATTGAGGACCAGGGAAAAGCCTGGGGGTTGTAGCAACAAGAGGCCTTACAACCCTGACCAACCTGTCCTCTTAGCCCTTGCCTGCAAAGAACTCCTGCAACTACAATCTTCACAAGGTTGAAACTCTGGACGTCTTTCAGGTCCATAGTGATGACCCCGTGTTGCAAGCTGCCCACTCCTAAAATAAAGTAACATGCTTGTCCTATCCCTTCTGTTTCCGTGAGAACACCCACAAGCTACTAGTAGATACCAGGGCTAATCACACCATGGTAGATCAAGTGTTTGCTGACTCCCAGCAATTAGATCAAGTACCCAGAAGATTCAAAGCAGTACGTGTAGCCAATTCCCGCAGAATTGCCATCACCCACAAAACGGTGCCCTTCTCTGTAAGGATGGGAAACATCCAGGTTAAGCTCTCTGGGCCAATCATGGAAGACCTCAGCCACAACATAATTGCTTGTCTCAATTGGCTCCAGAATAACCGCCCCTACATTGACTGGGATACCTCTGTCATCACCCTCAATAGAAACAGGGTGGGGTTCCAGATTTACCCCATGGAAATGAACAAACTACTACATGACACTGTGTTTGTCAGAATGACGGAAACAGGCTCATATGATTTCAAGGGGGGAGACTAGACTTTAACCAATGTTCAGTCAAAGTTATCTGTGAAGAACCATCTGCAGTCCCTCCCTTGTCAACACCACCACCATCAGCGCTAGCTGCACTCCTTAAGGAGTACAAGGATGTATTCAGTGAAACACTCAAACAACTACCTCCACCCCAGTAGATCCAGCACACTGTATAACTTCAAGGATTGTTACCTAAAGAACAACCATTATATTGTCTCACACCAAAGGAAGATGAAGCCCTCTGTCAGCACCTTGTGGACACACTTGATAAGGGCTTCATTTGCCCCTCGCTTTCTCCATACAGGGCAGCAGTCTTCTTTGTAGCTAAGAAGGACAGGTCCCTCTGCCTGGTCACAGACTACCGCGCCCTAAATGAGGTGACAGTTAAAAATAAATACCCCCTGCCGCTGATTGACAACATGTTTGATACACTTGCAGGCGCAAAGGTCTTTAGAAAGATTGATCTCACTGCAGGGTACAACCAGGTCCGCATTGCACCAGGGGATGAGGCAAAAACTGCCTTCCACACACGCTACAGGTTGTCTGAGTGTTGTGTCATGAACTTGGGAATGACTAACGCTCCCTTCACCTTCTCCATGTTGATGAACAAAGCCTTTGAGGAACTGATTGGAAAGTGTGTGGTTGTATACCTTGACAACATTATTGTCTTCAGTCAAGATCAAACCACACATATCCAACACCTCCATGCTGTCCTCAACACCCTATGGGAAAACCAGCCAAAAGCTAAACCCTCCAAATGTGAGTTTCTCAAGTTGGAGTTACTATTCCTTGGGCACACCATCTCTGCCCAAGGGATAAAGCCTGATCCTGCCAAAATCAAGGCAATCACTAGCATGCCGCCCCCCACTGATGTGGGCCAGGTGTGAACATTCTTAGGCATGGTTGCCTATGTACGCAAATTCATCCCCAATTGCGGGGAAATAATTGCACCTCTCACCAAGCTCCTCAATACCAAACAGTGCTTCTATTAGACCCTTGCCAGAGATCAAGCCTTTGAGATGTTGAAGCAAAGGCTCACAACAGCACCAGTACTGCAGTTTCCCAACCGAAACTGACAGTACAAACTTGAGACTGACGCCTCTGACAGGGCCATAGGGGGTGTGCTAAGGGTAGAAACTGACAATGGCGCCTTCCTCACTGTAGCATATAAATCCAGGAAGCTCACTGACTTGGAACAACATTATCCCATCCACAACAAGGAGCTGGCAGCCATTGTACACTGCGTTGAGAAGTGGCGTTGTTACTTGGAAGGTGCAAACTTCCCACCCCGCGTTCTGACGGACCACAAGTCACTCTTTTACTTCAACATGCAGTCCCATTTGATACGCTGCCAAGCAGGATGGGTTGAGCGTCTATCCCCCTATCAGTTACAAATTGAATATAATCCTGGAAAAAAACTTGTCACAGCTGACGCTCTTTCACGACTCTACGTAGCGTCCATCACTGGGGATGACAGTTTGGACCCAGATTGGCCCATGCTCTACCTGCGCCCGGAGGCAAACCACTACAAGGGCCTGAACTTGGTCACCATCTCCAAGCTGAAGGACAACAAGAGTCAGTTCACCACTGATGTTGGTAATGTCTGCCACCAGGCAGAGACAGGTGAAAAGACGCCGTACATTCCTGCCACACAATGAGGGGACACCATCTTACACTACCACCAAACCTTGGGTCACATCAGAGGGCATAACCTCTTTGAGATTATGAAATGTAAGGTCTGGTGGCCGCGCATGCGCCAAGACATCTTGGACCTCCTTGAGATGTGTGTGTTGTGTGAAAAAAATATGTCCAAACCTGCACCTCCCAAGTCTGTCCTACCCATCAAGGCTATGGAACCCTTCAAACAATGGGCCCTCAACATTATGGGACCAGTTCCCAAAGACAGACTGGGTAAGAAGTATATTATCACCGCTATCAACTACTTCACTTGTTGGCCAGTGGCCTGGGCCACAACCAACCACACTGCCACCACTGTTACCCGCTTTATTGGCAAGTAAATTGTGGCTCTCTTTGGGCAACCCAAGCGTCTCATCACAGATGGCGGGCCCAAACTTGTTGGACACGTTGTGAAGGCATACTGCGTCAAAACCACACTCCAACATATAGTCACAACCCCCTACCATCTTCAAGCCAACGGACGCGTGGAACGGTTAAATGGCTCCCTGGTTCAACTGATTGCCAATCTCTCACAAGAGCAACCTAACACTGCGTGGAATGAACATCTTCCCACTGCCCTACTGATCCTGCAAGCAAGAATCAACAGGGGCGCTGGGTTCAGCCCTAACACCCTGGCCTTTGGAACACCTGACGGTCTGACAGGGGTTAAACAGGGGAAACTACGGTCCAAGGTCCCTGACAAGCCTCCCCTAGTAAAAACTCCATCCCTAGACCAATGGTGTGCCAAAGCCCAATAAATCAAACACAAGCAGATTGCAGGAGGAACAAAGCACCTCAAAGCTAGATATGCTGTAGGTGACCCCGTCTACACCCTCAATCCCAATTCTGCCAAATTAGAACCCAACCACCTAGGGCCCTTCAAGGTAGCTGCATTTATGACAACCACACCTACCAACTTGAGGATGCCCCGGGGAACACCAAGAAACTTCACCACAATTGCTTGCGCCCCTGCCATGCCATCCCCACACAAAGGTTGTTTGTGCGGTCCTTCCCAGACCTTCTGCAGACTCCAGTCCTGGTGTCTGACAACAAGCAGGGAGCAAGGGGGGTGTTGCAACCAAGTTTCCAGCCTTGCCTGCTAACATATCTTACAATACACAGGGGGCACTCAATGGGCCGCCCCTTGACATATCTAACATTATGGATTAATCTGATGGCAGCAGCAAATGGCAGGTACTTATCCCAATTAGGAGTGTTGCCAATTCAACCTGCTGATCCCCGCACAAGTTATTCCTTGGCTCCAAACCCTACATGGAACTCCCCACTATGCCACCCCCTTGTGGCCTTGTGGCTTCCCCATTTAGTATATTAATCAGAATATCCTACAATAAACAATACCTTATTCTTATTATTCTTTCCTTTCCTATTGGACTGTTGTCTTCCCCAATTCCAAGTATTGAACTCTCATTGGTTCAGTTGCAACAGGAGGATCTCATCCAACTTGGCCTTTAATATTGTTAGAGCCCAGACATAAGTTTCCTGCTTCTTATTTGGGAGGAAAAAGAAGACCAGGGGAAGAACAAGATTGCCAACCTGCCCATGGATATTCCAAAGCTAGCTAAAGAGCTTTGGGAAGGTTGAGAATGTTCCATCTGCAAGCTAGGTCTTGCATTTTAAAAGATTGCAAAGATCCTGGGAGGTAGCAAAGCAGATGATCTGCTCTGGGGCATGTTGCCCATCATTGTGAAGGAGAAATCTCTCTTCATGCTGTGAAAGCTTTTGCTCTTCAGTTAAAATCAACTGGTCAATTGATGTAGCACGGACGCCTTCAGTGCTCAGAGCATATCTATGGTCAGTGAGATATCTCTGAAGTTTTGAGGCGCCACTAACAGTTGCCAGTTGGGTATCATTTAGATTAATGAGTGCATCGTTTACAACCTCATTTGCAGATTAGTCTTTGGTGGTTGGTATGACCTGGCAAAGAAACCAGTGGATCAAAGGGCTTGGCACAGTCATGCCCAATAGTCAGAGCTTTAAAAGAGTGAACCCATAGGTGGTAAGTCTAGCTGGAAGCCAACGTTATCACCTTTGAAGTGATGCTGGCGGATGGGCTTCTTCTTGTTGTTGCAGCTGAAGCTGTAGCCCTTTTGGACAAAGCCAGCACCCCCTTTCTTTGTCATAATTGGATAGCTGACAGGGTATGTGGCAGGCACAGAAAATGTGCCATTTCTGTTGCATACATTGTGTATTGAGTTAAGATCCCAGAGCTCAATTGGCTCATCTGCAGGAGCACCAGGCTAAGGCTCCTGCTCTTCTTCATCCTCAGGCTCTGAAGTGGGGTCAGAATGGCGTTTGAAGTTGAACAACTTCTCTTGAGGGTTTGACAGGGAGTAAAAAAAAGGAGAATGGGGAGGGGTTGGGCTTGTTTCCTCAGGCTCTGGTGAGGGTGTAGGTGTCTTGGGAGAGCTTTAACCTTAGCAGGCTGCTTTTTAGGGGTAGTTTTGGTCTTTTTGGCCTTTGGAGGAGTGATCTTGGACATTGAGGCCTTGGAGGCATTGGACGCATCTTTGTTGATGGACTTGGGAGGCATCTAAAAGTGAATTAGTATCAAAATATGAGCATTTAGGGAATTGTTTTTAAAGAGAAAAACAAGAATGTTTTTAATATAGAAAAGTATCAATTATTTTTACATAGAATTGTAGAGGAGATTAAATAATATATACTATCAAAACTTCAATGTTTTTTTATTTTGAAAAAATAATATTTTTATTAGTAACGCAAGTAGGCAAAACTTTGAGTTTTGACTGAAAACTTGCTCTCAAGATGGTGTTTTCAAAGTGACATAATTGAGGTGCCGTAGCTCAAAAAACATAGTGTTTTTGACCATTTTTATATTGAATTAGAAACCTACAGTGGAGCCACCTCAACCAGGCTAAAAAGTAAAGCTTGAATTTCTCAAAAACTAGCTTATACAACTGGGATTAAAAAGTACCCAGTTGTTTAGAGGAGATGAAAAAATATATATTTGCAAATTTTCATATGTTTTCTTACATTTTTATTAATGTTGGTTTTGACGTGAAACTATAATTTTGAAAAGTGGAAAGCAAGAATTGCGGTGGGGGAATCAATATAGCGTAGCCTGGCGTCATATGTAATTTCCCCTTATTTTCCCCTATCCATTGTGCACATCAAATCAATTGGGTGATGTGAAACTAAGTGGAATTTGAAGTGACTTAAATTGAAATGGCATAATTACCCTCTTCCATATTAAAATCACTATTAAAATATTTTATTGATGAAACCCTTATCAATGTATTCATGTATAATAAAGTTATAGATTACATATAACAAAACTGGCTTTTTTACCCAGCAATGACAATCACTAGAAGGATAATCATAGTGGCATCTATTTAGGTTGTTCTTAGTATAAGTGTCTTCAATTAATACTATAGGAGCATCTTCTGGCACTATACAACAGGCTTTATTTTATTTTGGGTATAAGCTTATTTTAGTTTAAGATAAATGGCGTAATTTGAAATGATGTAAAGTCAAGATGGCGTAAATACACCCCACACTAAGTGTTTTCAAATGTAAATAAAGTTAGCAAAATAAGATTTAATTAATCTGACTCAAAGTGACAGAATTGAAATAGTGTAAATTCAAGATGCTGTATTATAAAATATATGTAAATTTTTACTATTTTATTGTTTATTTTATTTTTTTGTGATTCAAAATCACTAACGCAAAAAATGCCATCTCAAATTTAATTTGAGATGCCGTTTTTTGAGATGCCGTTTTCAAAATGGCGTGTTGTACCAAGAATTTGGGTAGTAATATTCTGCGTTTGGGGCACTGGGCTGTGGAAGTTGAAGCCTGATTGGCTGTAGGGGGCAGGTTGATTGGTGGCAGGAAGTTGTTCCAAATCAGGGTTGTCATTCTAATTGGTTGGTTGGTGGGCAGCTTGTGCAAGGGTGGGTATGAGAGCAGGGATAGCGCTGGGCGCAAAGTGACTATTGAACAGGTCAAAGCCATAAGGATTGGGGGCAGGTATAGGTCAGCTTCCTTGTAACCCACATCAAAGGCTTGGGTGTAAACAGGTTACTCCACGTTCTGAGCCTCACCTCCATTAAAGCTTCCTTGGCTGATACTGTCTTATTTGCTGGTGCTTTCAAAAATGTTGCTGTTGTTCTCAAAACCCATTGTAAAAAAACCTAGGATAAAATCACTAAAAGTATAAAGTTTAAAATATTATGATTTATTTTTATTTCAATCATAAGTCCATATTTGAAAAGTTCTCAAAACCTTTTTAAACAAATCAGGAGCTATGAAAATGAATAAAATGCCTCAGTTCATAAATTAGATTTCTGTTGATTGGCTGCTAAACTGTTATTTTTATACTTTAGAATGCTCATACTACACATCTTGTGTGACTTCATTTTGTTTTGTGTTTGTGAAATCTCACTTCTATATTGCTCAAATTTTGTGTATTCTAGTCCTTCTGAGGGTGGCTTGTATAAATTCTGATTGGCTTATAATATATTCCAGAACAGCATCCATCCATTTTACTTGATGTGCAAGTCCATTTTGTTTGCGGTTTAAACTACGCTGCTTGATGTTTGATATAATTTTATACAGTAGTTTTAAAAGCTATGGTGACAAGCAAAAATTCTTCAGATTTAAACAAAATCCAAGTCTCAGGTTAAAATATATACTCTGTTAACAGGGTTTATTGGTGTTAATGGGCAAAATGGGTCAACACACAAAAAAGCTCACACACAAAGCAAAACCATTCAAAATATAATCCAAAATATATTGATTCACAAACAAAATGGTGTGAGTTGACTTTTGGTGTACATATGTTTACTATGTGAATTGGTTACAAAATACACCCAAGCAAGGTGTGCCAAAACTCAATCCAAAAATAAAACACAATAGCAACTCACAATGTAAACAAAATCACTCATGCAATGTGTGCAATGGATTGTAATCATGAATGATACCAAGGTATCTAAAATAAGACACAAGATCTGAAACATAAATTTTAAAAATATTGTGTTGGGTGTTTGAATTTGGCAGTAAAATCTGGGAAAAAGGGTGGATTTTTTTTGAGTATTCTAAAATGGGCATTGTAAAACCAAGAACAACTAAATAAGAAATAAAAAATCTATAATTGGGATATTGGGTGGGAAAAAAATAATAACTGAATATCCATAAACAGATAAAAGCAAAAATTAAAATTAGAGAGTAACTTAATTAAGTTTTTTTAATATTTTATTAAATTCTAAAAATGGAAGGAACACAACAACATACTACCATTGCACCTGTTGTGTGCCGCAGTTGTGGTTGCCCCCGCGGGTCAAAGAATAGACTTAGTACAACACAAGTGTCTACTCAGGAGGGAGGCAGGAGAGGAGAATTCCATAGTGACGCTGCACTGACACAGCCGGTTCAAGGAGCACAAGCTGCTAGGGTGTGGAGCATCAACCCTTGGGTCCCAAAGCTGACCCAGAAGCCCACCAAGGTTACCACAACAAAAATGGTTAGAAACAAGGAGGTAGAACTTACTTTGTATGTGTTTGATGTTGTGTACCAGCAAGAGTTGGTCCCGTCAGCCATGCTGGAGAAGGTGAAGCCTATACTTGATACTAGCTATGAGCTCTACGTCAGTGATGGCAATCAGGAGGATGACAAGGAGCCCCAGTTCTACCAAACTAATGAGGGACAGCTGGTGCTAAAGAAAGTTGCAGCCTTCTACAACAAGGTGCCCATGCCTTGCAAGCCTGTCAGCAATCAGGATCCTGGCTTGTCTGAACCCACAAAGCCCGCCCAGAAGCGCATCCCTGACATTAAACACATCATCCTTCTCTGGCTCATGCGGGAATTGGGTGACTACAAGGCGGCTGCGGCCCTTGTTGGGGTGGATCCCAAGTACACCTCCAAGACCTTCAACAAGTTCATTAATACTGGCTGAGTCCTTGCCAAGGGAGAAATCCTTGCGCGTTTCCACTATGCTCACCAAGAAGCACAAATGAGCAATCCGCCAGTGGATCACCTGGGACTGCCATCTTGAACTGGCAAATATACAGGCTATAGTCAAGTCCGCTTTTGGGATTGAGGCCTCAATTTTCTTTTACTACCATCTGGTTAAGGGAATGTGATTTTCCTGGAAAAAACTCAGGGTATCCCCATACAATCAGAATAGCCTGGCCAATATTAAGACCTGGAAAAACTACACAGAGGCGTATACTGCCCTCAAAGCCAAGGGGACAGTCAAATTTTACTATATTGATGAATCAGCATTTGCCTTGTCAATGCGCAATGAGTATGGGTATGTCCCCAGAGGCTCCAATGACGGGGTGGCTCAGCATGCTGCAGTCTGCGCCACAGCCTATTCAATGGTGGCTCTCCTCGGTCCAAAGGGGGTCGAGCTATACTAAATGATACTGGGCTCCCACAATAGCCAAACCTTCCTGTCATTTCTCTGATTGGTCCAGGAGCACCTGAGGCGCACAAGCCTGGGCTTCACCAACGTAATTGTGTTGGACAACTTTGGTCTCCACAAGGTGGCTGATATTCTTGAAGAATTTCCATCAATTGACACAAGCATTGCAGTGGGCCCCCAGCAATTGGCCACAGCAAATATGCGCCTTCTCTTCCTCCCTGCCTATTTGCCCTTCCTAAATCCCATCAAGGAAGTCTTTGGGTGGCTCAAGCAAGTTGTCAAGCAAGGAACCCCAACTGGGACTGAGGACCTGTTTGATTTGCTACAGGCCGGGATCCATACCCTCCCAGCTGAGACCGTGGCCAAATTCTATGGCCATGCTGATTTGTTCATCCCCGCGTGCCTAGCCAAACAGCCAATCAATTAAAGGCTTAGTGTGTCCAACTTTTTTATTTTCTCTTATTTACTATTCAACATTTATTAATTATCACTTTATATTTAGATATTTCTATGCCTGCAATCACATTCAGAAGATCCATCAATAGATGTAAGTAATTTATTTATTTTATTGTATCTTATTTTATTATGCCATCTAAGGGTATCCCAAACGCTTGATACTGGATTACGCAAACACATTAATATCACATTTGGAAAATAAATATAATAATCAAAAAAAGTTAATGTAATGTGTCCAAATCAGAAGTAGATTTTATTGAAATATATTATTATGGTTTTATTAAGACCTTCTCTGGGATATATTCTGCAGATCTCATTTGCTAAAATAAGAATTAGAAAAATTTATTATAATAAAAAGATTAAAAATTGCAATGGAATTATTTGGAAGAGAGAATTTATTAAGATTGCCTATAGTGAGTTTGGCGGTATGTACCCACCCCACAATGGAGGTGGCACACAACCTCCACCGCCACACTGTGGACGGTGGATACACCCTGGTTAAAATATTCTTGCCTGCTGGTAAAAGGGAGGATGGTGAGGTGGGAATGGAGGAGCAGCTTTTCTGGCGGGGCTGCAAACCCAAAGATGCCAGCCAGGACCAAGGCGTCCTGGATGAAGTGATCCACTGAGTTGTACCTGGGGGGACCTTCTTCCCATCCAGAGATAGCCTGGCCTTGTCAATCCCCAGAAGGAAACTGTCCAGGTCCTCAACCAACGAGCCCATCCCAAAGTAAAAGAGAAACCCCAGGTAAACAACAAGGTGAAGCCTTTGCCCAGCAAAGGCTTCTGTAAACTTGCACAGTTTGCTGTATACTGCACTTGTTTTTTTCTCATGTTTAGTTTTGCCAAGGGTAAGATCCATAGCTTCTGGGACCCCAGTCTTGTTGGCACTCCAGGCCAGCCCAAAGTCCGCCAGGAGAATTTTGGTCTTCTTCACGGCTGTTGCATCCGCAACAGCCAGTTTTTCTACCGCGCACCTGAAGTTCTCCAGCAAGTAGGACAGGGTGTGCTCCACCGGGAAGCAGAAGCATGAGCCCGGCCCATCTCCGGTACATTCTTGAATGGGAGCGTCACCACGACGTCCCAAACAAGCTCAATGGAGTTTACACAGTAAACTCCACTGAGTGATACCGGGTCCAGGCGGACCAGTTGGACATCCTTGTAGGCAGTAACTGCCCACTTAGATGCCCCCTCTCCATGTGTAAGCCCAGCCAATGCCTCCTGCAACATTGGCAAAGACCTGTGGATACGGTCTTCAAGCTCCTGCAAGACAGGAGGGGACAGGAAAAGCTGCTTGGCCACATGAGTGGCGTAGTTGGCGTAGAATGTGGCAGGGACAAAAGGGACCAGGACCCAGCAGAGTTCCCCATTGACTTCTTATAAAAAAAGGTAAGTATTTGGAAATTTTTATTAGTTATTATTTTAGGTTACCTTCTGCAGTCTCCTCCTTGCCCACAGCCTTGGCAGGCTTTGCTATTCTTGGTGTAACCAGTTGTGCTGGCTGCTCAGTGTCATCTCTTTGGGTACGTTTTGCGGGTCTTAAGTGGGCATACATTTCTGGGTCATCTGTCCAAACAGAAAGTGCAGAGAGGGCAAAGGACTTGAATTGAAGGCCTTCCACAATGTGCTTCTGGACATTTAAAAGTCACTCAATTGTTGTTTTGGGGGTGTCTGGAATCTTGGCCATGAGTGCTTTGGCAGACACCTTTTTGATTTTGTCCCCTTCAAGGACAGCAGACTTAACTCTTGCTTTGACCTTGCAGTCAATCTCTTTAATTTTGGCAATCACCAAGTTGAGGTCTTTTAGCAGTTTCTCCAATTCTCTCATTTTATTTTTTATTAACCTTTCCATATGTTTTTATAGCTTTTGCCCCAATAAATTCTGTATTATTTTGATACTGTTGCCTCTTTGTTTATTACTTTTTGTTTTCCCATTTATCACATTATCCCATCTTTTTACCCATTTTGTATATGTTTTACGCTCATCTCAATATGTGTTGTTTGCTTTGTGTTGGCATTGTTTCCTTGATTACCATATTATTTTTAGCGCTTGACATAGCCCCTTGTGAAAACATTAACAATTTGGTGATCAGCTAAATTTGAATTAGAAAATTATAGGTTAACTTTTTTAGGTAAAGTTGTTACTTATCTGAATTCAAAATCTTAATGATAAACTTTAAGCCAATCAGGAGCCAAGTGATAAAGTGATTGTTGTTACATAAAGGATCATTCAATAATTCTTTGATGTATGTGCGCTAATTAATATGATTGGCTGGATGTTTTGCCATTCTACACCATTGCCCCTGTGGCAAGTTGTTGATGGACTAGTGCTAATCCAGCAGCTGATTGCACACTAGTCCATCAACAACTTGCTACAGCGGCAATGGCATACAATGGCAAAACATCCAGCCAATCATATTAATTAGCGCACATACATCAAAGAATTATTGAATGACCCTTTATGTCACAACAATCACTTTATCACTTGGCTCCTGATTGGCTTAAAGTTTATCATTAAGGTTTTGAATTTGGATAATAACAACTTTACCTAAAAAAAGTTAACCTATAATTTTCTAATTCAAATTTAGCTGATCACCAAATTGTTAATGTTTTCACAAGGGCTATGTCAAGCGCTAAAAATAACTGTATTTGGGATCTAGATACACATCTTAGTAAATATATGATTTTATAGAAATAAGCTGAACATAAGAATAAAACCAACTATAAACAAAGAGAACATGAACAATTGAAATTCAAAAAAAAGATAATATAAATAGAAAATGTTTGGTGACAGGGGTTTATTGGGGTGGGGAAGAGTGATGCCTAGTAGGCAGAATTGTGCAGAAAGGAGGACGTAGAGGCAGTGCTGGCCTGGGGAGTCTGGGGTTGGATGGGTTGGGTTTGTGGGTGGGGGGTGTTGGTGTTGGTGTTGGTGGCGGGGGTGGAGGCAGGAGGATTGCGTGTGATGGCTGCCATATACTGCTCATTATACTCCTCATCAGTCATTGACTGGATGGGCTGGTAGGTGGCTGTGGCATGGGGTGGGAGGCACTTATCCTTGGTGATTAGTTGCTCATGTTCACATGGAAAACCATTTGCGCAAACAAGTCAGCTACCATTTGGTGACCAAAGAGAAAATTGTGATCAAGGACCCCAAGATAGAGGTCGTTGAAAGCCTGAGGGCGGTGCTCCTGTAGTGTATCTCCAATGTTGAAGAAGACAACATCAGCCAGATGGACATTGGCATGGCCAGCGGGGTAGACTGAGGCCTGGTGCCCGCGTCCCTGGATGGCCTTGAGGGCAGTAGAGCTTCCCTCCATCTGGTGGCTCAGAAAACCCAGTATTTGGAATTCAAGCCATCCCAGGAGTCAAGCAATCCACTGAGGATGTGGCTGTATGAGTAGAAATCAATGAAATCAGGGTTTGTTCAATAGTAGACAAAACCCTTGGCTGAAATAACCAGAGAACGCACCAATAAAAGTCCCCTTCTTGACCTTCTTCCTTCCATTCTTAGTGGCAGCTTTTCCTTGGGTGCCAAAATCATCAAAAGCTATGGATAGCTTGTAGTAAGAGATGAACATGACATCATCTGACAGACTAATCAGGCATTGGACCAGGGTGGATTCAATGGCAGGATCATACAGAGAATCCTCAGCGCCATCCCATTGGTTGCCAGCAAAATTGGTAAGAACCCGTACAGAAGCCACCTTCCCATACATCCAGAGCTGCACCATGCACTCAGAGACCCATATGTTATGGTGCGCTTAAGCTGCTTCTAGACCTGGGTCAAGGGAAGCTTGGGGTCACGCTGGAGGAGGTCAAGCATGATTGGTTATGCCTCATTGATTTGGGACTCTGTGGCCTTATTTGGCTTCTTGGTTGTCCCAATCATATTTCCCTTATTCATTAGGTTGTTAAATTCCCGCATGACAGTAGCCCGGGTGAATTGTAATTGGCTGGCTATCTGATCCCAGGACAGACCCTGTAGGTTGAGTGCCACAATTTCCTGAAGAATTTGGGAGGTGATTATTCTGTTGCTTGGGGCGTTGGGCCGGGGGAGCTGAAGCCTGATTGGCTGTAGGGGGGAGCAGGTTGGCTGGTGGCAGAATTTTTTTTAAATCAGGGTTGCCATCCTGATTGGTTAGTTGACAGGCAGCTTGTGCAGGGGTGGGTGTGGGAGCAGGGGCAGAGCTAGACTCTAAGTGACTCTCAAACAAGTCAAAGCCATAGGGGTTGGTGGTAAGGTACAGGTCAGCTTCCTTGTTACCCGCCTCAAAGGCTTGGGTGTAAACAGGTGCCTCTACGTTCTGAGCCTTGCCTCCATCAAAGCTGGCTTGGCTGCTGGTGCTTATTTGGGTTGTCAAAGATATTGCTGTTGTCAAAACCATATTGAAACAAAACCTAGGATAAAATCACTAAAAGTAGAAATTTTAAAATTTAATAATTTATTTTTATTGTAATCTTGAGCCCATATTTGGAAGCTTCTCAAAATTATTTCATACAAATCTGGAGCCATGAAAATAGATAAAATGCATCTGGTCCTAAATTGGATAGCTGTTGATTGGCTGTTAAACTGTTATTTTTCTATTTTAGGCTGCTCATACTACACATCTTGTGTGAGTTCATTTTGTTTTGTGCTTGTGCAATCTTGCTTCTATATTGCTCCAATTTTGTTTCATTTTTGTTCTTCTATTAGGTGCCTCATATGAATCCTGCTTGGATTATAATATACTCCGGAATAGCATCCATACATTTCAGTTGTTGTGTCAGTTCATTTTGTTTGTGGTTTGAACTTCACCGCTTGATGTTTGATATAATTTTGTATGATAGGCTAGTGAAATTTAATTTTTGGTTTGACAGTTCATTTATTAACCAAAAATATTTAAATTAATTGAATCCTGAATCTTGCGCAACTTGCGTTTTGTTTAAATCTGAAATTATTCTGTTTAAATCTGAAGAATTTTTGCTTCCCCATAGCTTTTAAAACTACTGTATAATGTGTTGGTAAATTTTTTTATAGTTTGATAATTTGTATGTTCATCAAAAATATTTATATTTTTTGATTCCTGAATCTCGCTCAACTTGGATTTTGTTCAAATCTGAAATCATTTTGTTTAAATCTGAAGTATTTTTGGTTGTTGCCATAGCTTTTAAAGCTACTGTATCTTTGCTATAATATTTTTTGCTTATAAAGAATAAAAATAAAAAATATACACAAAAAAGCATTAAATATAAAACCCAATACTATAGAAAAATATCATAATCAGAAACACTTGCATGAAACCATTTCTATATTGAAAATTAAAAATTACATATACTTTACTGGTGATACCCAGCATCAGCCATATAATACACCTTAAGGCATTGAGCCACTAATAAAGACTCCCATTTTTTTAAAAAAAACCTATCCTAAAGCTGTTAAAAAAATTTAAACTGCCTATTTATAGAAAATATTTCACTAAAAAGGAACTATATACCAAATAAGACAACACTCAACAGATTTATTTGATATCTAAACTGGGATCTCCTGGTTACCATTAAGAACAGTTTCAATCTACTTGATATGTTCCCTAAGCTCTAAAATATTATATTTGGCCTTGACAGCTTCATTAATCTTCTCTTGGTATTGCTTCTACTTGGTGGTTCTCTTATTCTTGGATGGGAATCTCTAAGTATCTCTGATGGATTCAAATGGCTTCCCATATTGGACTTTGAGGCATTCATAGAAGGTGTTGTGTTGTGTTCTGAGGCGCAGCACAAACACACAACGGGAAATCCTAACCTTAGGATTGAATTTTAATAAGCCTTGGTTAGTTGAAAGGGAAGGTGAAGCAGTTAACTTGTGGCCCTGAAAGATAATTCTTTATTAGCTGTGGCTAGAGAGAGGTGCCAAAGTACTTAAAGACACAAAGACAAAAATATGAATATAACTTAGATTTTATTGTAGATAGGGAAATAAAATATATACTGCTCAGTTATACCACAAAACAATACACATACAGTAGGGTCACTTGCCACCAGCATGAGTGGGGCAAGTGAGTTGCAGGAAATCAAAAAATGTAACTTCCTATTTTAGAACTAAACCCTTTTTGATGGGTGAACACAAAAGCAAGGGATTTTTCCTCAAAATAACCCAACAAAGGCAAAATTGATAAATTGTGAATTCTGGCGTTTACAACATTGCCCATTATAGATTGGCCTTTGGGGGGTAATACTTGCTGAGGAACTTGGCATGCACTCAAGTAAACAGGCAACTACTGGAGAGTAGCTTCACTGTGTACTCAGAGCCACATTTGAGAGTTACTTCTAAAGCCCCAATCCACAAAGTGTCCAGCTTATGGGCATGCCCTCCCACTCTATGCTGATAGTAAAGAACATGATCTTCAACACAGAATTTGGGTAAGGGAGAGTGTCCAGTGTTGTCAGGGGAGAGTTCCAACCCCTTGGTTTTATACACAGAGGTGTAGACAGTGGCCTGGATGTCAATTATGTTATTAACAAAATTTTTGATATGGGCATCAGGATCCATGGCCTCATCAGAGGAAAGCAGGCCCCCCAGAAGCAACAGAGTGGTGGCCGCATGCCCATACAGCATAGCAAAAGGAGAGTAGCCAGTGACACAGTGTTTACTGAGGCAGTAGGCAAAAAGAGCAGCAGGCAGGTACTGGTCCCAGTCAGCAGCATCATAGTAGGTTAACTTTTGCATGATGGAAACCAAGGTAGAATTGGCTTATTCCATAGCCCCATTAGTGGCAAGGTTGTAAGTTGCTGAGAAGGATTTGTGAGACCCCAAAGCTTTGACAACCAAAGTCACTAACTTTGCATTGAATTTAGTTCCATTGTCTGACAGTAATACTTGAGGGCAGCCATGGCAATAGAACACATCCTGCAGTAGAAAGGCAGTAGTGGTTTTAGCTGTGATACCCTTGGTAGAACAAGCTTCTACCTATTTTCTGAAATGATCTTCAGCAACTAGGACGAATTGACAGCCAGAGTGCAAGCAAGGAATAGGTCCTACAGCGTCAATGCTGACCTTATGGAAATCATGCTATGGAGGTACTAACTTGAACTCATGGAAGGCAGCTTTAGGACGTTGTAATTGACAGTTGTGACAACTAGAAACGACATCATGAATCAACAGGAAGAGGTTCTCCCAGAAATAGTTCTTCTGGGCTAATCATAGGCATTAACAATGCCTCCATGGCCAGTTTCTTTATCAGCCTGGAATACCAACTAAAAGCAAAGACTGTGGTGTACATAGGGCAGGTATTGATCACACACCTTCTTAAAGAGCTGGCTATCCCATATGAGGGTGTTCTAAGATAGCTTAGATAGGGCAGTTTGTACATCTTTAGTCTTGTTTCCCCAAGAGATAGGATATCCAATCAGCTCATATAATCAATAAGCTTCTGCAGGGTGTAGGGCAAGGATAAGCATTTGAGATAATCTATATGTGTTCTGATGTTGAATTCTGAAGCAATATAACACAGTGAAACCCTTTCCCTGTAGGCAAAGGGCCATCTAGCTAATTTTCCTTCTGGCTCCTTGAGCTGCTGTAACCACTTAAGAAAAGTGTGATCAGAGACCATGATGAAATGAGTGCCATAAACATAATGGCAGAATTTTTCAACAGCATGTAATATGGCAAGACATTCTTTCTCAGTGAAACTATACTTCTTCTTATGCTTATTGAAGACACAAGACGTATAGGCTACAGGGTGATCTACTCCTTAAATATCTAGTTGATCCAGGATGGCTCTAATAACTAGGTCCCTAGCATCTGTGTAAAGGATAAACTCCTTATTGTAGTAGGGATGCACCAGGATGGGGGCCTCTTTGAGTTTTTGCTTAAGAGTCTCAAAGGCCTGTTGCCGACTAACAGTCCATTCAAAGGGGACATTGTGTAACAATTGGACCAAAGGCTCACTAGTATAGGCAAAGTCAGGGATAAACTGTCTATAATAGCCCATCATGCCTGGAAAGACTTGAACTTCATAGAGGTTGATAGGAGAAAGCATTTTATCAATAGCCTCAACTTTCTTGGTCATAGGTTGGATCCCCGTTTGAGTTACTTCATGACCCAAGAATTCAAGGCGCTCCTTGAAGAAAGCACATTTTTGACAGTTCAGCCTGAGGCTGGCCTCTTGGATATTAAGTAATACTTTTTTTAGTTGGTCCAGATGATCAGTGAAGGTTGCACTGAAGATGGTTATATCATCCAGATACACCAGGACACATTTCATCTTCAAGCCACAGAGTATGGAGTCCATGGCTCTCTGGAAAGTATCAGGGGCATTGCAAAGTCCCTGAGGCATACAGGTAGGCTCAAACAGCCCTTCAGAAGTGATGAGCGCAGATTTCTACCTATCTTCAGGGGAAAGGTCAACTTTCCAGTAACCAGATGCCAAACCCATAGCTGAGATTAACTTAGAGCCTTAAAGATGGCAGAGAGCATCATTAATACATGGCAAGGGGTAAGAATCCTTTTTAGTTAAGGAGTTCAACTGTCAATAGCCATCACAATGTGGTGACCCCCATCCTTCTTCTTGAGTGTGAGCAAAGAGAGGCCCATGGACTTTTGGAAAGAGAAAGTTACCCAGTGTCTAATAGTTTTTGAGCTCCTTAGATACCTGAGTGTCCTCTACTTGACTATGATGGTAATGTTTAGCTCAGAAGGGGGAGAGCATCACCAGTATCAATCTAATTAATAACTCCTTTAGCTAGACCATAATCAGTGCTATCCTTAGCAAAGATATCTGGGAACTAGTCCAGAAGGTTCAGCACCTCTTTCTGTTGGACTTAGGGACAGTTGCTGGAAGTCCTGAGCAGTAAGCAGAGATAGGACCTGAGGCTTGTCTTCAGGTAAATTAAAGTCCTGGAATGTACCAAAGGGATTTAGTGATAGGACGTCAGGGGCACTCAAAAACTTGTCATAGCCAACAACCTGGCCATCTTGACACATGATTATGGAAAGAGCAGTTAAGTTGGCTATCAACATCTGGACAGGATCTTTGTGAGAGACATCCAAGATCCCAGGGCAGAGGTAGGGTTTGTTGCAACCTAGCAAAGGAGGAGAGTAAAACTCTAAGAATGTGCGTTCAGGAAACTTGTACAATATCTGAGAACCCAAGATGGCTTGAGAGCCAGGGGGAATGATCACAGCAGAAGTGGCCAAGAGAGGAATTCCTTCAGATTCAGGGCAGGCCATATGGGAACACTTCATGTTGGACAAGCGGGTACAGTACTTCAAAGTAAAGACACCAGTAGGGTACTCTAGGGCACACATCCTGAGGCATTTTCCTGGGACTTTGACAGGGCTCTCAAAGATCAAAGGGACTTTGTACTCTAAGATGGAGGGATAGCCATCTTATAAGTCGGTAATCCCATTTTACTCCCTAAGGAATTGGGTGCCAACTAAAAGCCCATAACCCCCATTCTCTAAAACTACTGCAGGCGCAGCCAAGAGTAGTTTGTCAAATCACATAGGTAGAGTGGAATAGGCCCCTATAGCGCAAGTCATAGACAACCCAGCAGTACCATAAGACTGATGGTAGATGAGATCAGGGCAAGGTTAAGCTTCTTTATAGGCTTAGAGGAAACAACATTGACTGGGGACCCAGTGTCCAAGACAGGCTTTATCTTCTCTTTTAGGATGGATATCTCTACGCGGGTAGTAGTACAACCAAAGGGCAGGAGGACAGCCAGAATGTCTTGGGCTTCAGCAAGTTCTTTATCCCGCAATTTGACTGTGCATCTCAAACCTGGGGACTCTTTGTAAACTTTCTGAAGAGGAAGCAAGGCGGATACATTCTTGAAGAAGCACCAGCTACTTCAGCCGCTTCTTCAAAAGACTCCACGAGTACAGGAGACCTCTTAGCTTGGGTGAGGTATGGACAAGAAACAACCTCCTTGGCTTCACACAGAGGCTTGGCGGTTGTTGTAGTTTTCCCAGAGCGTAGTTGGCAAGGGACGGAAATGATTTCTGGAACTGCCAGGACTGAGTATCCATAGGCAGCAGAACCATTGGTTTTTAGAATCATCCATGTCCAAATCACCAGAGATATCATGGAGCAATAGTAGAATGGGAGGAGCTTTGAAGTCAGCCAACTCAGAGTGTGCTATGGGCGGGGGAGTTGGAGGAGACTTGGAAGGATTGTCAACAGAGAGTGTCTCTGCCTCTAGGTTGACTGCTCTTTCCCCGCCTGGTCCTTGGGATCAGCTCCTTCAACCCAAGGATTGGTGCAGACTTGAGAGTGGTGACCCATCTTGCCACAGTTATGGCAGCCTTGGCATCTAGGAGATTTTGTGGATCCATGGTGAGGATGCAAGGGCTGTGGGAAGACAAACCAAAGTTAGAGGCTGCTTGGTTCTTGCGCACAACAGCTCCAGGGCAAGTGAGAGGCATGTCCTGCAACAGCGCCTTTATTCTCCTCATAGATGAGAGCATGGCCTTGTATGCTTTAAAATGGAGGCACCAATGCTGGTTGACTTTGAGGGCTTGAGGGCAAGCCATGTAAGCCTCTGTGCTCTGTCAGCTGCCTGCTAGTTATCGATTGCTGTCCTTTCATATAGAACCTGTCTATGAATTTGGCCAGAGTCTCCTTTGGCTTGAAAGCAATGTGCATGAAGGCGTCCTTCTTCACTTCTAAACCAAGGTCACCACCAAATTCATCAATCAGAAGCTGCTTCATATCTCCCCAGGTCTTGATGGTGGGCAACTAAGGCACTACTACCTCTTGACAGGTTGGGTGTAGGCAGGTTAGAATGTGTCACTTTCTTAACCTCATCTGAGGCTCTCCTGCATGGCAGTTTTGTAGATAGTTAGGAAGGCTGCAAGGGTAGAAGTTTTGGGGTCAAAGACTTGCTTAAAGGTAGGCTTGAAGTGTTCTTTGGGAGTAGGGACCCATTGTTACTATCTAGCACATCTATACCCAGGTAGGATCCAGCTTCAGATTCAGAAGGGGGCTGTTGTGCCCACAGCTGGCGGACACCCTCTTCACAAGTGGTCAAGGTCTCAGGGGCGCAGGGGCACCCAAGTTGTTAGCCTGTTCAGTCTGTTGTTAAGCAACATCTAATTATTGACCATGAGTAGTCACCACAGTTGGAAGCTTGGCCAAACAAGAGGTCAAAGAAGGTCCCACCAAGAGACAAGGGGAGGACCTGTCATTCTCAGAGTTGATTAACTCAATCATATCTTGAACACCCTTATCAAAGCTGAAGTGATCTTACTCCAGGTGGTCCACTTCATTGGTTAGGGCAATCAGCTCCCTAGCACCCTGGATTAAAGGGTTCCCAGGCAATCCTGGCCAGCATCCGTCTTTGTCAGAGAGCCCAACTGAACTATTGAGGCTAGCCACAGTCTTGTAAAGAACAGCAGCTTCTTGTTACAGGGTAGCAACTTGAGCAGCCAGGGCAATCACTTAAGGGTCTGGCTGCAGAGGATCTGTGGGGCATCCTGGACTACAAGTGGATGCATATAGCTCTCTGATAGGGTCCCATAACTTCTGCTCCCAATCCATCCTGTTGTCAGACAGGGGGAGGGAGGCATCCTGTTTAGGCATACAACAGGTTACTTGGGCTTGAAGCTTGGCAACAGAGATAGCAGCGGTGGTGCTCTCTTGAGAAAATTCATCTTGTAGCTCATGGAGACCTCTAGCAGCCAGCTCTGCATCCTGTTGGAGATGATCAAAGGAGTCAGCGCCAAGCAGATTGAGCTGCTCACCAGCCATTGGAAATCAGATTGGTGAGCATTGTGGGTGGAGTCTACTTGGGCTTGCCAAGGTTGCTGTGGGTGGTGAAGCTCATGTAGACGTTCCCTGACATACTCAGGATGAATGAGCACATGTGCTCTATAGCGGCATCCAAGAAAGCCTGAGAGGTAACAGGATTGCGGTAGCCATCCAATACCAAAGAGAACTGGAAGTAATCCCACTGCTGGTAGGCAGCAAAATGATCCCAACAATCAGTTACGCAGCTTGGTGAGACAAAATCTCCTGGACGTGATGCCCCAGTACCGTTTGGTGATGGGCCAAGGCTGGTTGCAAACAGGACAAACACAGATGCTCAGCGGAGCAAGCCCTTTAAGGAGATGTTGCAGAAACTGCGGGGCAACAACTAACTTGGAGTATTCTGTTTGATTAAACTGTAGTCAAAGGCAAGGGATGGCCCCATTGCAGGCTATCCCAAGGGCTACTGCCGTGACTTGCTCCAATTCTGGGGTACCTATGAGGTAAGCTACTAGACAAGGACCATTTCCTAGGTTCAAGACAGTGGGGACAATAGGCGGGTCTGGAGATGCCCTCTTCAATAGGAGGACTGGTAATTTCAGGCAAAGACGGCTCCTGTATCAGAGTAGGAGATGGGCCTGTGAACATAGTGGCAAAAGGGGTAACCAAGGGGCTTGCAGCCCCTGTAGTGAGCACTATTTTTGTTGTGTTCTGAGGCGCAGCACAGACACATACATGGGAAATCCTAACCTCAGGATTAGATTCTTACTAAGCCTTGGTTAGTTGTCAGAAAAGGTGAAGCAGTTACCTTTTGGCCCTGAAATATAATTCTCTACTAGTTGTGGCTAGAGAGAGGCGCCAAATTACTTGAAGACACAAAGACAAGAATGTGAATAGAACCTAGATTTTCTTGTAGGTAGGGGAATGAAATATATACTGTTCAGTTACACCACAAAACAGTACATTTACAGTAGGATCACTTGCCACCAGCATGAGTGGGGTAAGTGAGTTGCAGGGAATTGGCAAACCAAGCAATTGGACTTCCTACTTTGGAACTGTACCCATTTTGAGGGTGAATGCAAAAGCAAGGGATCTACCCTTGAAATAACTCAACAACAGCACCCTTGATAAAGCGTGAATACTGGCATTTGCAACAGGGATGTGGCTGGGAAGAGCTTGGTGGATGTATGATGGATCCAACCAAGTAAGGTTTTTTGTTTTTCATAAAGTGTGTTTAATACCAATCAGCTGGGAAGGGTAGGATAAGATGTGGGAGGTGGTATGGGGGTAGAGAAATTATGTGGGGTTTGGAATGGTATGGGATTGGTAAGGAGTTTTGGTATGGTATGTCCTGATGGGAATACATGTCAATGTTTTTTGGGGTGAAGGGTCTTTTAAGGTATATTTTTTGCTGCTTGAGTAAGTTCTTGTGGAAAGGGGGTTGTACTAGTATCTCTTCAGTTTAAATTTATTTTGGATAAAGGCCATGTGCTACTAGTGATGAATAATCAATCTTTTGGGGGAGAAATTAGATGCATCTGTATCAGGGAAGAAAGTGCTCTTATTGGAGAGATAGTTTTGGTTCATCTTGGTAAGGGAAGGATGTGGAACATATAATAATAGAGCTTTTTGGACCAGATCCCCTCATTGTAGGTTAAGCAGGAGTAGGTTGGTCCCCAGGGGTCCTGGTGCTACTTAATATGAAGGATAGATTTGGATGATAACTTTATATAATTTTTTATTTTTTATTTCCAAAATTATATGCCAAGTTGACTATACTTTAACTTTATTATATATCGGTCAATGTCGTCTTAATCAGTAATCTGGGCACATTAAAGCGATAAAGATAGAAAAGAAGGATGAAACTAGACTCTTTTAAAAAGCTTATCCTTATAATGCCCAGAATTATGGTTTGTGGTGCGTCGAATAGACATTTAAATGGTGTTTGATAAAGCGTGATCAGATGGCCGCTGCTATCTGACATGAGAGGGTTGATTGCTTACCTATGAGTTTGGAGAAAACCCAAAGATGCCGTCGATTAAACGATCTTTTAGAACGATGGTACAGCTTCTTGTAATAGCGTGGTCCTTACGCCGCGATAAGCCTACGTCGAAATGATACTGCTTGTAGTTAAACTTCTGGCGGTAGTGTATTGGGGTGAAAGTGATCGTGCCAGAGGTCGGGCCTTGAAGGACCAAGTGATATAGATTGCTTTGCTTTAAGTCGTTGATAGATTTCTTAAACTTGGCTTGGTGGTGTTTGTTTGTGGTTGCATATAGTTCATATGTAAGTCTCCAAATCCCTCCGGCAAAGAAAAGGCCTTTCACTATACAGTAGTGCTTTTCTGGGCATTGCTTTAAAGCAAGGTATTTGGTTTTGGTGGCGATGTAATAAGCTTCAAACCCATCCAGGAAAAAGCCATCTGGTTTGGTTGGTCGGCATTCACCAGATATGGTATCGGCAGATGGCGGCTGCTGGTGAAAGATGGTGAAGTTTCTGTTGGATTGGATCCATCGCTGGCCCTTGAGGAGCTTGATCTCTTTGGGAATAAAGCAACCCTTCGTGGAAGCTTGGCCTTTGACATGGAATCCATTCTGGCACCCGCGAGCTTTGAACCCATATTGCGTGGCTTCAAAGAGTATGCTGAGTATGGATAGACATGCACAGATACCGAGAATAGTGGCCAGCGATGCAAATATCATGTTTATCTTTTAACTTTGAAAGGTTTATACAAGTTAGTTCTGAGAATCCAGTTGATATAAATCCCCTTTTAAACGTGGCATCAACCTTATTTCCGAGCCCATAACATAACTTCGCATAACTGTTCTGGAATTATATATTTTATCCCCCAAAAGTTTATACTGATGCCATAAATCATATCAAATCCTGCCTATTGTTGGGTAGCTGATGTTTCGTGTGACGGAACACGCTTACATTCGAAATGCTTAACATGGTCTATAAACGTTTAAAACTAAAGACATAAAGTGTAATGTGAACTAAGTAATCACGATCAGCACCGAACACATATTTTATGGCTTGAGTTTAGAAGCATAAATCTGGTCTACAACAAAAGCATTACTTGGTTGTTTCACCTAATTGCTGCCATCAAGTTGCAAACTCCAATTCCGAATCGGCTTTCGAACCACTTGAGGCGTTATCCTCCGAAATCTCTGACTTTGGCGATTATGTGCTTGAGATATTAAAAAATAGAACAATTTCCATATAAACGCTTTTTTAAACTATATACTGATTTTCAAGGCATTATTCAACGTATAATACAACCAAAAAACATTCCTTTCAAAAAAGTTCTAACTGCAGAATCCAAATATGCCATAAATCAGATAATTATGAAAGGTCACTGAAGCATAGAGGACAACAGCGTGGGTTTAGTCCAAATTTCGGATAAACTTGCAATCCCGTGTGATTGAGCAGATTTGAGTGGATCTTGAACAGCTCGGCATAAAATGCTTCAGCAGGGCTGCTGTTTCACACTAGCTGGATGCCCGTCCAAGGATAGGTATAGAGTTGAACCTAACTTATCGATTCGACATAGTTTATGGGATGTTTATCACCAGTTTAATTCGAAAATCTCATTTAAAAAGGCTTTTTTAGAAGTTGACTTAAATTATGTCCGTCTTAAAAAATGCATATTCAAGTACAAATATAAAAAATAGAAATCTAAATAAGTGGGGTGTTGCAATGAAGTTTAGTAAAGCTAAAAGATTGATTTTAAATTTTAAATTTTAATTTTTAAATTTATAAATCTTATCATAATGTAGAGCTGATCTGTAGCTTAAAAATAAGCTATTAAACATATAGATCAGCTTAGTTTTCACTGAGATACATTGATTTTAGTTTTTTAACATGCACTAAAAGTGAATTTGTATACATCAAGTCCAAGCCATTGATAATTATGCGAAACCAATTCCAACACTTTGCTCTATATCTCAGCATCTAGCGCCATCAATTTCAATACCATTTGATCGGAATTATCTGAAACCCTGTCTATCTACTCCAAATTCCATGAAAAGCATTTTATCGAGTCCTATCATCATTAGCTGCCAGTTTACTCCACCGGCATCCTTATTAAGACGATACAATGGCAGACAAAGCTAACTCCGAAACAACCTATATCCACTTGGACCATTGATACATCCGAGTAGAACAATCTATTACCCCACCTCAAGCCAGATAGAATAGAGATGCCCACGCCAACCATCTCCTATTTGAACTAGCATCTGTATACCTGTTCTAGATCACTCTATTTAATTCAACCAAGACAGCCCTCAGCATACAGGTCAACCTTCCAACCATATAAAAGTCCCTTGAACAACCAGCTGCTCCGCTTCCAGTCCAAACATTCTGAAGTCGCATCATCTACACAGATAAGCCTCTTCCCCGTGGTTGTAGAGGTATAACCAACCTTTTAAACCAACCAGTTATATATGATTTCTTTGAGTTCTGGGTGGCCAATACTCCCATCTCTACACAATTTAGACCAAGCTCCACCAAATCCAACCAGGGCTGCTTCGGCCAAGCCCCTGGCAGCCGTGGCCGGTTTCTGGCGCGCTTATCAAACATTTATTTGAGAATGATTAAATATCAAGTAATTCCGTTTAGCTGTAGCGGCCTTGAGCCGGAAGCTAGCTGGGGCTGAGCCATCCCTGAATCCAACCTGCATGCTTTCCTGGATGGGTGTACGTAGGGTTGGGGCGGATCTGAAATACTACCGGCTCTATAAAGAAGCAGCCATCCGTTTCCAATCCAGACCCAATTCCAGAGGTTGTCCCAGGTATGGGGTTTATGGAACTATTTCTGTACACCTCCATGGACGGATGTTCATTCTGGATCCTATTGTAAAATTTGTCATGTTCGGCTCCTGGGGACAACATCCAGGAGGACACAGCGGGAAATCTTTATAACAAAAGATTTGAGGTTTGAAGCTAGCCTTGGGTTAGCCTTCAGGGCAAAATTAAGGGCACATACCTTACTTTCCTGGAATACAAGATGTGAAAGTCCTTTTGGCAAAAAGGAAAGGAAAAAGCTTGAAGAATACTAAAGCCAACACAAATATGGATAAACTTGTCTTTATTAGGAGAAATGATTCTACTTAAATAGTAGACAAGGGTCAATGATCACTCATTAGGTAGACAGAGTGGCAGAAGGGGTCAGGTTGGGATGAGGTCATACCAGGATCAGCCAAGGGCAGGTATGATATTCCAGAATGGGTGGATATTGAACCAGATCCATTTGCGGAAGGTAAGGAATTCCCAAAATTGAAAGCAAAACTGACCAAATCTTTGCACATATCAATATTCAAAGGCCATATCAAAATGGCATTAACAGTGCAATTTAAAACATCTCCCCCCTCAAGATTGGACACAGGGAGTTGATATTTGCAGAGGAATTTGGAGTGTACCCGGGCAAAAGGGCGGCCAGAGGACAGTAGCTTCACAGTATACTCAACACCCTTCTTGTAGGTGACTTCACCAGGTCCAACCCAGAGGGAGTCTAGCTTATGAGCACGCACTCCAGTACAATTTTGATAATAGAGGACTAGGACACCTACTTGGTACTCAGGGAGGGGGACCTGAGACACATCTGAAGGAGTCAGTTCTAGAGCTTTGACTTTATAAGCAGTAGAATAGGCTGTAGCTTGGATGTCAATGATCCAATTAGTCAAGGCTTTGACATGAGCTTGAGGATTGGCAGAGGCATCAAATTTGATCAACAGGGGTCCCAAGATTGAGGGGGTAGTAGCTTCTTGTCCATACAGCATGGCAAAGGGGGACTGACCAGTCACTGGATGCCTGCTTAGTCTTTACGCAAAGAGAGCAGCAGGGAGGAACATATCCCAGTTAGCGGCATCAGAGAGGGTAAGCTTCCTCATGATGGACACAAGGGTGGAGTTTGCTCTTTCCAAAGCCCCATTGTTTGGTGGGTTATACGGTGCAGAGAAGGATTGATGTGTACCCATAGCTTCTACAATGGACGTTATGAGGCAAGCATTAAAGTTGGTCCCATTGTCAGAAAGCAGGACTTGGGGGGAAACAGCGCCCATGTTGGCACTTTTAATGTTGACACTGTAGTAAAGTGCTGACCCAGTTTTACTTAATGTTGTTTCCTGAATATTGAAACTTTTTTAATTAACAAAATACTTTACCCTGAACATTCTTAATATAAAAAATATTTTAAAATACTTTATTAAACTAAAATGACCCCAGAGAGTTCAAAACTGCAATAGAAAATTATTATAAGTAATAAGAATAAGGAGATATAAGCAACTATTTTTCAGTTTACTATGTAAATTACACTCTTTATTATAAAATTATTTTTTATTCCCATAAAAACTAAATTTCAATGAGCCAAAAATAAAGATATTTTATATATCATAATAACTACAAAATATAAGATAATTCTAATTTTAATTTATTATACTTTATATAAGCATAACTGAAAATATCTCATGCCTTAAAGATAAATTAACAGAATATAAGATATTTATTACTAAACCACATTAAAACTTCATCTGAAACTTACCATTTATACCTAAAAAGCTTAGTACACTATAAATGAATTAAAAAATTAAAAGTTTAAACATAAAAAACATCCAGGTAAAGCAAAGCAAGGTTTATTCAGCTAATTAAAGCCACCAGCAAGAGCAGTGGCAACGTCCTCAAGGTACTTCTTAATCTCTGCCACCTTGTAATTTTTCTTTACCATCTTCTGAACGTCCTCCTGGTAGTCCTGCTCCTTGAACTTTGGCTTCTTGGGGGCCACCTGGTTGGCCAGGTGGCAAAACTTGGAGACAGTCTGGGCCTGCTCCTCCTGCAGCTTCTGGAAGAATTTGTTATATTTGTGGTTGGGCCCAAACTTCACCTTCAGGTGCTTGTGCCAAACCTCAAGGCTAGAGGTGGTTTTCATCTCCCCCTTGAGCCAGGTGCCCGGGCAATTCCAAGGGGCAGTGGCCCCGCTCTTACCTCTCTGGGAAGTCACCTTCTTGCCCACCCATTGGCGCTCAAAGTAATCCAAGTAACCTTTAGAGATGGCAGAGTGCTTCTTAATGTAAGAGTCCTCCAGGAGGGCCTCAAGGCCAATCCCAGTACGCTCCAGGCGCACAAAAACCAAGGCAGCAACCTGAGTCAAGGCAAAGCGGCACCTCCCCTTACCATTGTTAAGATACTTCTCAAAAAGCTCCTTCTCACTCTTGATATTCTTGATGAAGGCCTGCCTAAAATGGAAGAAGCAGCCCTGGACTTCCCCGTTGAAGGTGGCCTCAAAGGCTCTGAACTGAGCTTGCTCAAAGTTGATTATGACAACCTTTGGCCCAAGTGAGCGCGTATGAGCTAGCTGCTCAGAGGCTAGGGTTGACTTATCCTTCTCAGTGGAGGAGGGATTTGCCCTTGTGGCGTGAGTGGGAGGGGGAGCTGGTTGGTGGGAAGGGAGCTCAAAGCATCCTGGACAATCTTGAAGGCTCTGGTGAAGACTTTAGTCTTGATACCAGGAAGGAGAAAGAAGACAAGGGGGATAACCTGGTCATTGAACTGCCCATGCAGGACCCAAAGCTTCTTGAAGAGAGAGGGGCAAGTAGAAAATGTGCCATCACACTGCCAGGTGGTAGCAGTGTTCAGCTGCTCCAGGTTTTGGGTTGTGGCGTAGGCTACAATCCTATCCTCCACTTTCTGCCCATTGTCATGGAGCAGGAACACCTCACCATCCTCCGTCTTCTTGAGGGCATCTGTGAGGATAAGGTCCTTGATGTTGGTGGCACTCTTGGCCATGGGGTTTGAGGCTTGACGCCTATCACTTACAAACTTGCCCAACTGATTGTGAGTTGGCACCCTCTTCAAGTTGGTTGGGGAAAGGTACTTGCAAGCAAGCAAGCATGGCCAGCTGGGTGGCAGAAAGATCTTTGAAGGTGGGCATCACCTGGACAAGATACCACTTGAGGAGGCAGGCAATGGTGGTATTTGGTATGATGTAGGTATGCTTGCCCTTGATGGTTTGGACCAAGTTCCAGCGCTCAGTGTTGAGCTGCACTGGGCAGGAGCGGTCCTTGCAGGTGTAATGGTGGCTCTTGAAGCCCCAGTTGGCATTGTTGCAAGAGAAAATATAACCATTGGCCATCATAGCTGGCCCACCCTTTACACTCATGATAGGAAAATAATTAGGCAAGGAAGAGGAAACCTTAAATTTGCCATCAACATTGCAGATGTTGTGGGCCAACAGAGGGTCCCAGGGGCCAGCAGGAGCATGGCAGAAGCCAGGGAAGTAATTGGGATGGGGCTTTGAATCATCTCCAGATGAGATTAAAGGAGGGGAGTTTAGTGGGGGGAAGCAGAAGGGGGCTTATTGTGGTGCTCCTCATGTGCAGGAGACTTATCTTTGGGTGGGGACTTTTGGGCTGAGCGCTTCTTCTTGGTTGGCTCCTTGTCAGAAGCTGAGTTGTAGAAACTGTGCTCTGTAAGGGAGCCAGAATATTACTCTCCCCCAGTGGAGTGAGCAGGGCTCTTCTCAGGAGAGGGCTCAGGGGAGTGCTTTGGGGATGGTTTTAGAGTGGCCTTCTTTGATGAGACAGGCTTCTTTTTGGTTGGTTTGGTTGGCTTTGAAGGACACTTGGTTCCTTTGGGCTGTTTGGAAGTGTTTTTGTCCTAAAATAATAAGTAAAATGGTTTAAAATAAAGCAATGTATGTAAAAAACAAACAAAATAACTTAAAAAGCATAATATATAAAAAGTAAATCCTAGATGGTTTTTATTGGTATTTAAAAGTTAAAAAATACTTGTATAGTTTTTATTTTATTAAGGTTATAAATAAAAAATTAAAATTTAAGAGAAATATACAAAATTATTATACTTAAATATATATTTTTTATTTTAAAAATTGAAAATATGAAAGAGAAAAGTCAAAAATACAATATATCAAAAAATGAGAAGTTTTTATTATGTAAAACATAAAGTTTCTATGTGAGAACTGAAAAGCGTCAACATTATGAGTGACAATTAGTAAAAAAAGCTGAATTCTCACTGTCAATTACAAAAATTGTAGACATTATTTTTGACAACATTGTTACTATCAACATTTTTTTAAAAATTTACTATGTTTTTCATAGTACGCTTAATTAAATTTACACAGGCTAGCAAAAATTAACCATTTTCTGTGTTTTTTGTTCACATATAAAAATTTAAAAAAACGTATGAAAATAAGTAAAAAAAGTATCAAGGTTCTTTATTTCTTTATTAAAATTATATTTGGGTAGTGGTAATATGATATTTTAACATTGTGTATATGTGAAGTTGTTAAAATGTTGGCTAAGATATTGAAAAGGGTAAAGTGTTGACAACGTCACTTACAACATTCTTTATATGAGGTGACATATTAATCTAGGCTTAATCACACCACTCTAATTTGCTTAACTCCACCCCAGGAGATGATCACAAGCAAATAAACAATATTTATGGGTGTCAACATTATTTTTAATAATAAATTCTATAGTAACTTACATAGTAACTCACACTTAAATTATTGGATTGCCGTTAGCCACCAATCCACTTAATATATTAAAGCCGTAATAAGTGCCACATATATATTTATAACATGAACATTCCAACAATCATCTATATGTGCACTGTCTTTTTCAATATAATAATTTAATAAAAAATATTTTTAAACGCTCACTTTTTTTACTGTAGATGTTTCAGTTTTGTTATTAAAAATAAGTTTGGCTTAAAAAGAGTTGACATTGACACTTTTACGTTGTGAAAAAAAATAAAAAATAAACTAATTTTATTAGTAAAAGTAAAGGGAAAATCTGGTTAAATCAAGTTTTTTATTAAGCTTAATATTAAATTATGTTGAGATGGCCACAATTCTGTTGTGTTTTCTGGGTTCACACCCCTGAACACTTTAAAAAAAGAATCAAGATAGCACAACTAGCAAAAATATATAGGAGATTTAGAGTTTTGAGTTGATAGTGGCCATGTCAACAAAGTGTCAACATGGGTGCTGTTGTCAATTATGAGACAACACTTTATTTTCATCCTGCCAACAAGCCATGATCTCAACACTCTTTTCCTCCCTTGCTCTTAAAGCCTCAATTTCACAATTGGCCATTGCTTTCACTTGTTGTAAAATTTCTTCAAATCTGGCCAACAGGTTCCAAGAATCCCACACATAGATTTGGTTTCCTTGAGCAGGGGTCCTTTCTTTTGCAAAATGATTGGAATCAATTCTTCAAACACAGCTTTTACTTCCACCAAAGCCTCCTCAGGCACAGTCTTGGTGACCTCAGACTTGCCCAAGCTTCCTCCAGCAAACTTGCAGGAACCTCTTTCCTGGCAGCAGCAGTTTCCACGCAAAGTACTCCAAATTTTGCTCTTTCAAATGATAACAAGGAATACATAACAATTGAAAAGTAATTGAAGGAAAAGCATCAAAAATGACAATATATCTTTATTTAAAATCTCCTTTTTTTGCTTATATACCATTCCAGGCATATTTGGCTGAAAACCCCTCTGGTTCTTGAATCAACCTATGATTCATCTCACATGGTCTATGACATTTGAGTCATCCCAACCTAGATCTTTACCTAAAAGATCGCCAATACTTCTCAATCTATGAGAATCAATCTACAATGGGAAGAAGTCACCTGAATCCATTCATCCTGTTGTAACTGTGCTGTTTTAGCAGAGTTACATGAGGAAAAATATTTAAGAAGCTAGATAATAATCTTTATTGGGAGATAGTGATTATATAGTTCATGTGAATCAATGGCTAACAGGAACATGATTGGTGATCACATGGTTGGATGGAAGAAGGGGGTGGCTTGATCCTGATAATGAGTCAAGCGCCAAAACAAGGTATCCACCGTAAAAGATCATCATCTGAATGTTGTTGGATTTGGTAATTTGAGTTGACTTCCTAGTCTGGCTTTGAGTGACTGGATAATTGGATTGTGGGTCACAAACCCGCTTGGTTGGAGCCTTGCTGGCAGGTTGAGCCTGTGGTTTTGACACCCCCTGACTGAAGGTTGGCCTCCTCTGGGGGCAGGTTGTCAGGAGCCCTGGCGCTATATTGAACTAGTTGCTGTTCTGTAGCAGGTAGGGCAGTATCTTGTTGTTCCTGTCTTGCTTTGCAGGGTCGTAGGAAATCATGGTGTAGGGTCTTGTCTTGTTTACGTCTGCCAAGCCCTTGCACAAGGTAGGTTTTATTGTTGTTTACCTTTAGAATGATTGCTGGCCCCACTTTTTCAGGTTGTAGCTTGCTCTTGTCAACATTCATGACCCATACCTTGTCCCCAACTTCATGTCTATTGTGGATGGGGACAAATGTCTTTGGCAGACATTCATTCTCTTTTGTTGTTTGCTTGCAATTAGCCTCCATCACTTGGGGGTCTGAGCGTGGGGGGACTTCACTTGGAATTTACAGTTTAGGTCCTGTCAATGCTTGGATGCTATTTGGCTGTGTGCTGTATACCAGTTCAAACGGGCTTTTTTTGGTGGATCTGTTCACTTGGGTTTGACACACAAGTAGTGCAGTTGGTAGCTTCTTATACCAGTCTTCAGGTCTCCCGGCGTTGAGTTTGGCTAAGGCTTGCACAAGGCTACCATTAAGCCGCTCTGCACGTCCATTGGCCTATGGGTGGTATGGTGTTGTTACAGTGTGTTTGAACCCATTTTTATGAGGTATATATTGGTGGTTTTGGAGGTCAATTCTTTCCCTCCATTGGTTATCAGGAGTTCTGGCTTTCCAAACTTGCTGATTATCTCCTTGCCAATAAATTGTTGTACGTCATTGCCAGTATGTGCCTTTACTGCTTGGGCTACTGGCCATCTTGTAGCAAATTCAATGATGGTAATATGTATTTCTTGCCATTGTGTTTCCCTGACATGGGGCCAACAATGTCAAGAGCCCATACTTTGAAAGGTAGTTGTGTGCAGATTGGAAGATCTGACTTTGGAGGGGGTTTGCTTTTGGCAATTTTTTTGCATACCTCACATTGGTCTAGAACTTTGTGAAAATTGCAGTATAAGGTTGGCCACCAGGCCTTGTGCTTAAGGAACTCATATAGGTTTTTGGCTCTTGGTATGTTCAAGGTCTCTGTGATAGCGTAGGATGGTGTTGACTTGCTGATGCGTGGGAATGTAGGGAATAGTTGTGCCGTCAGACATTTTTCTATGTAGGGTCCCATATATGTCAGCAAATAGGTGACCATTTTTGATGACATGTTGCAACTGAACCAATGAGGATTCAGTATTTGGGATTGGGGAAGACAACAGTCCAATAGAAATGACAGGATAATAAGAATAAGGTATTGTTTATTGTAGAATATTTTGATTAACATACTATATGGGGAAAGCCACAAGGCCACAAGGGGTAGCATAGTGGGAAGTTCCATGTAAGGTTTGAAGCCAAGGAATAACTTGTGCGGGAATCAGGAAGTCAAATTGGCAGCACTCCTAATTAGGATGAAGTACCTGCCATATGATATTGCCATCAGATTAATCCATAACATTAGATACGTCAAGGGGCGGCTCATCAAGCGCCCCCTGTGTATTGTAAGATACGTTAGCAGGCAAGTCTGGAAACTTGGTTGCAACAACTGTTTCCTTTGTTATGTTGGTTGTGCCGGGGGGAAACCTTTGTCCTTTGTTTGTAGTACTAAGAGAGGCCAGTCTGGGTCAAGTCCATTCTCTCCTCTTGAAGCACAGACATACAGGTGGGACAGGGCGTTTGCCATGGCAAGCTTGGCCCCAGGCTTGTATTGGATAAGCATGTTAAATCTCTCTAATAGCTCTATCCACTGGGCTTGGTGGTGCAACAGATTTACTTGTGTTTTGAAATAGATGAGCAACTTGTGGTCGGTTAATGCTGTGAATTCTTCCTGCTGTTCTAGGTGATAGCGCCATTTGACTAGACAGTGCACAATAGCAACAGTTCTTTGTTGTGGATAGGGTATTGACACTTGCCATCTGTCAATTTTTGCAATTCATAAGCTACAGGCAGGAAGTCACTATCATTATTTTTGAATCGTAGTACTCCCCCAATGGTTGCATCTGAGGCATCAATTTCCATTTGGTATTCCCTGTCACATTTGGGGTATTGCAGGATGGGAGCTGTTGTGGGTTTCTTCTTGAGGCGTCTAAAACAGAGGTCACATTGGGGGGTCCACACAAACTTGGACTTGGCACCTGTTATGGTGGATAAGGGAGCAGTCAAAACGCCACAGTCAGGTATGAAGCGTCATACATAGACCACCATTCCCAAGAAGGTGCAGAGTTCCAACTTATCCTTGGGTGGTGGCATCTTGCAGATGGCCTGTATCTTTTGACTGTTGGGTTTGATGCCGTTCTTTGAGACTATGTGTCCCAGGAAGGGTAGTTGCTCATGGAAGAACTGGCACTTGGAGGGCTTGGCCAACAGTTTGTGTAGTGCTAAGGTAGCAAAGACTGCCTCGAGGTCTTTGTGGTGTTGTTCCACTAAGAGGCTATAGATGATAATGCCGTCTAGGTACACTAGGGTGTGCTTGCTTATGTGGGGCGCAAATACTTTGTTCCTGAAGAGTACAAAGGTGGATGGGGGCATTGGTCATGCCAAAGTTGAGTACCACACATTTGTAGGAGCTGTATTTAGTGCAGAAGGCTGTTTTGAGGATGTCTTCCTCCTTAATGCAAATCTGGTTGTAGCCTGCCATCAGATTAATCTTGGAGAAGACTGTGGCTCCTCCAAAGGCATTGAAGAGGTTGTCAATCAGTGGTAGTGGGTAACAATTCTTAATGGTAACTTTGTTTAGGGCTTGGTAGTCTGTGACCAGACGTAAGGTACCGTCTTTCTTAGCCACAAAGAATACAGCAGCCCCAAAGGGAGATTGTGAGGGGCAGATAAGTCCTTTTTCCAATGCCTCCTTGAGTTAGGCGCGTAAGGTGTTGTCTTCATTTGGGGTAATCCTGTAGATAGGGCGCGCCTTGGGTACAGCCCCCTTGAGTTGGATAGAGTGCTGAATATGCTTCTCAGGAGGCAGCCCAGATAACACTTAAAGATTTCTGGGTGGCAGGCTACAATGTTGCAGTCCTGAGGCATGGAGGTATCCTGGTGGTCTTTGAAGTGTATGATCTTGTACTGGCAGGAGTCCAGTCAATTGAATTTAAACCTTTCTTCTTGTCCTGGGTCTCTGTGATGCGCATAAAGACATGGTTGCGGAGCAGTTGGTCCACAGAGTTGGGGTAGATCTGGTGGTTGATACCTTCACACTTGATGGTCAACACTGAGGTTTCCCAGTCTATGTGAGGATTGTTCTTTTGCAGCCAGTCTAGTCCCAGCACAATCTCAAACTTAGGGATGTTGATGATGGGACCTTGGATGGTGGAGTGGAGGTTCTCAAGCATGACAGAGAAGGGGACAGTTTCCTTTGTCACGGCAATGTGGTGTTGTCAGCCAGGACCACATTTTTAATCTGCAAAGGATTAGTGGCCAGCTTGAACTTATCCATAAAGCTACTGTTGACCAGGGTTCAATCTGCGCCTGAATCCAGGAGTGCTGAGCCTGTGTAACTGCAAAAGCGGAAAGGATAGGACATAAGCTTATTGGGATGTCTGGCAATGGTGTACAGTACCAGGTCCTCCAAGGGCACCTAGATCATTGGGCATTGGTCCACGTCCTTGGGTTGGTAATCATCATTGGGCAAGTCAGGATTTTGCATGATGAGAGCTTGGCTTGCTTAGTGCTCTCCCCGGGCTTTCCCCTTGTCTTGGTTGCCTTGCATGGCGGTGACACGGAAATGGGTCCGGTTTGACTGGCCATTGTTTCCATTTCCATGTCCATTCAAACCCATGGGTTTGTGGTTGGTGTTATTCCTGTTGCCTCCAGGGGGTGGTTGAGAGGAGCGCCCACCTGGATGGGAATCCTTAGGTCTTTCTTGCTTCCCAGTTTATGCCTTATGAAGTGTGTTGGAGGTTTGCTCAACTTTCTCTGCTTCACAGTACAAGCTTTGCAGGTTGGTCACCTGGTCCAGGTTCACATGTCTCATCACATGCAACTTGAGGGCGTTGTAGTACATGAGGTGTGTGGCTGGGGTGTCAAAGGCCATGTTGGATGGTGCACAAAGTTGGAGTTCCTTGTAGGCGCAGGTGAGTTCCTTCACAGTGCCTGTCTGGGTCAGGTTCTTTACTTAGCATATGATCATGAGCGCTGTATCTTTAAGCACAAATCTTGCCATGAAGTCTTGCTTAAAGGTATCCCAGTTCTTGTAAGTATGCTCTTTGTGCCACTTGTTCCACCAGGTTCCAGTGTCATGGGTCAGGCAAATGGAAATTTCTGCAATCCAAAACTGCTGTGAGCATTCCATCTGAGCCAGCTTGCTCTGGGCGGACTGCATCCATGCAGCAGCGTTATCATTGTTGGCCCTGGCAAAAGGTTCCAAGGCGGCGCTTCATAGTCTTTGAGCTACATAGGCGGGCATGGTGTTTTTGTCAGCTGGTTGCGGCATATAGGAGGAAACCTGAAAGAAACCTTGTGCAGACATGGCATTGAAGGCAGGTAGCAGGATCACTGTGTTCTGGTATAGGACAAAGCCATTGGGTATGACGGTACCAGGGGTGTGCAGAGTCCAGTCAAGCGGGAGGCCAGACATAATTCTGTCAAGGATTTGTTGGCTGCGGCGCGTGCAGGCAACAGGCGGAATTTATCAAGATAAGGTAGGATGGAGAACCTACCTGTGCTATTAATGTTGTAACTGTGCTGTTAATAAGGAGCGCCTTTTTGGGAAACTTTGAATATAAAAGTAGGAAGAGAAGGAGTATCTTTTATTGGATAATACTTTAGACTTATATAGATTTAGCTGTGGCAGGTTTTTGTTGGATCAAACCCAGGGGTTGGTCATGTGCTGGATGGGTTCAAGTTGCTGAATACCTGGACAGTCATGTGATATTAGTTTGTTGCCATTTCTGGTATATCAAATGGTATATTGGAAAGGCATCAAATCAGGCAATGACTGGATATTAGGTGTGATGGCAATAGCTGTAATACTTGTACATCCAGACCCTTGACACCCCCTGTCAGGGCTCAGAGTGCCCTAGAAAGTCAGCTGGCCTCTTTAGAGGTGATTAAACATGCAGCTTGGAAGCCCCCAAAAAGCACTTTCCAGGGCAAAATTCCCCCCTTTCAACTAACAAATGGCCCGGGATTTGAGAGGCACACAATCCTCAAATCCCTGGCATCAAGCCTTTTAACAAATCTGGGCCACCTATCTATCAGGAAATGGCACATTGGGAGTGTGACTGTTCAATTGCGCAATTGGGCAATCAATTTGTTGCAGGGGCTAAAAATAACTGTAGCAACTTGCCATGCTGCAAAATTCAAAGGGTTCATGTTATAGCAGCCTATAAGAGCTCACCCTCTTGGCCAAACACAAATTCCAGGTAAAATTGCAAATCCACCTCCAAATGATGCCATCAGTTCTCTGGTGACACAAAAGGCCATAGAATCATCAGTAAGTATAAGTAGTGAGGGGGGAGAAGCCCTCCTCACTGTTGACATCTTAAAAAAAGCAAGTTTATTCCTATAAATTATTATCTTATTGCAGGAATTGTCTATTTTTGCTCAAATTTAATTATTCTCTTTGCATCTATTTGTGAATCCACTACTCAATACAAGCTTGCATACCCATATCCTCCTGGCCATACTCCTGTTGTCCTTGCCAAACCGCCCCGCGCCCTTGACCTAGAGTACTTCCATCCCCATCACCTGGATCTACCACCAGTAATGAATGATATAACAACTTCTCCTCCTCTCCCTGACGTGCCTCCTGCCCAAGACTTCAGCAAACTGGGGTTCATCTACATAACAGTATTGGGGCTGGCCAACCAAGTTGTGCCCCATACTGGGAGTTGGCGCCCCCTAGTCACTGCTCTGAACTACCTGGTCTGTATAGCGCCTATTGTGTACATGGCCTTATAGGCCCGGCCTGCCTCCCCTGTGGGAGTCCAGCTGGACTCTAGTATGGGCCGTGACACCCCCCTTAAGGGGTTACTCAGGTACATCAGGAGAGGGCTTTGTCTTGACAGCTGCCACCTGATGTTACTGGAGTTATTTACTAGTGGACACCAACTGGGTCAAGTGTTCTCCTTTGCTAGGGCAGAGGCAAGATCTGTGATACTTTTTGGTAATGGGCTCTTTGGCATCCTGGAACTTAACCAGATAGGTGTTCCTGTCTGATTGTTATCTGATGATTCTTCCTGGTCCTCTGTGTACTGAGTCTAGCTTCTTTCTGTTCCCAGCTAGGACCCAGACAGGGGAGTTTATGGGGAGTGGGTCCTCTGTTGAGGTTACCTTTTGAGTTTTGAGTCTCATTATTTCTGCCAGTTTGTCTTTGAGGCATATGTATTGTAGAGCTGGTTTCTGTTCTACTGTGGGAGGTTTTCCCGGGGGGATCTTCACATACAGTTGATTATTGTGGGTGACTGTTTCTGGCTTTTACCCATATGTTAGTTCAAACAGTGAGTAGCCTGTCCCCTGATTGGTACAAACCCAGGATACTAGTAATACATGTTTCACATAGAGTGACCATGTGTCTTTGGCTTTGCCATCTATTATTTTTCCAGGGTTCTGATAAGGCTGCTGTTCAGGCGTTCAACTCTGCTGTTGGCCTGTGGCCTGTAGAGCAAGGTTGTGGAATGCTTGATGTTCTTAGTTTTTAGATTGTTGTTTACTATGTGGCCTGTTAGCTCTTTTGTTCCATCTGTTATGATGTAGTCTGGAGTGCCGTAGTCTGCTATGATTTCTTTATTGATGAATTGATTTATTGTTTCTGCCTTGTGATCTTTTGTTGCCCAGCAGATGGGTCAACATGTGGAAAAGTTGATGGCTACAATTAGGAAACATTGATTTGTTTTGATTTCTGGGAAGGGTCCCACTACGTCCAGTCCCCAAACCTTAAATGGTTCAGGGTCAGTTACTGGGTTGACTGTTGGCTGTGGCGCCTTGGTGCTGGCATATTTTTCACACACTGTGCACTTCTTTAGAACATTGCTTATGTCTTGCTTCAGGTTGGGCCACCATACTATTGCTTTTAATGTGAGATATAGGTTATTAGCCTTTGTGTGTCCTAGCAGATGGTGATGTCTTAATATAGTGTCAACTCTTTTTGCAAGTGGAATGTATGGGATGTGTTTATCCTTGATGATTTGATATACCAAGCCATTTGATACGTGGAAATGTTTTTCATTCCTTACTAGTGTATCATGGGTTAGTTGGTGTGTGGAGAGATCCTTTCCTTTTGTCTTGTACTAAGTGTTGTATAGTTTGGGCAAGTCAGGGTCCAGGTGGTCAGGGTGATCCTTTCTTGGCTGGCATAGCCTAGAGAGAGCATTGGCTGTGACCAGCTCTGCTCCCTTTTTGTATTGGATGTCCAGGTTAAGCTGTTCCAGCAAGGACATCCATTTGGCTTGGCGCCCTGCAAGTGAATTCTGAGTTTTGAAATAGATTAAGTATTTGTGGTCAGTTAGCACTTGGACGTTTAAGTGTCCTTTGAGATAACATCTCCATTTCTTGCATATGTGGTATGTTGCTAGCAATTCTTTATTGTGTATTGGGTACCTTTGCTCAGTGTTTGTTAGTTTTCTGCTTTTTTAACATACTGGCAGGAAATCTTGTTGCCCTGGCTGGCAGATGTGTAGGATTGTGCTAATGGCGGTGTCACTAGTATCTGACTCAAGCTTGTAGCACCCGTTGTTATTAGGGTATTGCAAGATTGGTGCTTCAATCAAAGCTTGTTTTAATAGCTGGAAATTCTTGCCGCATTCTGGAGTCCAGATGAATTTCTTTTTGGCATTACCCTTGGTTAAGACATTGATTGGTGCGGTTAGTTTTCTGCAGTCTTTGATGTATTTCCTTAGGTAAGCTACCATACCAAGAAAGCATCTTACTTGTTTCACAGATGTGGGATTTTACATGTTATTTATGGCTTTTATTTTATCTGGGTCTGCTTTGATGCCACCATCAGAGACAATCTGGCCCAAGAACAGGAGTTCCTTTTCCATAAACTGGCACTTACTAGGCTTAGCGTATAGTTTGTGCTTTGCAAGTCAATTGAGTGTCTCACAGACATGTGTGAGGTGTTCCTCTTTTGTTTTTGAAAATATGATGATGTTTTCAAGGTAACATAATGTGTTTGAGAGTCTTTTTAGAGCCTGGTTAATCATGGTGACAAATGTTGCTGGGGCGTTTGTCATCCCAAAATTCATTACTTTACATTCAAACAACCCAAATTGTGTGTGGAACACAGTCTTTGGTATGTCTTTCTCTTTAACTTCAACTTGGTTATAACCAGATGTGAGGTCAATTTTTGAGAAGATTTTTGCTCCAGAGAGCCTTGCAAATAGGTCTTCTATGAGGGGAAGTGGGTATTTATTTTTTACTGTACTTGCGTTTAGTGCTCTGTAATTAGTAACTAAGCAAAGGGATCCTTCTTTCTTCTTTACAAAGAACACTGCTGCCCCCATGGAGATTCAGACAGAAAAATGAATCCTTTGGCTAGATTGTTCTTGATGTGGGCTTTAAGTGTTTGGGTCTCCATGGGGGAGAGTCTGTAGAGGGGTGCAGGTTTGGGCATGGCTTTGCATAAGTCAATGCCATGTTTGACCTCTCGTTTGGGGGGTAACTCTGTGAGTTCTTCCTTGAATACATGAGCGTATTCATTTAGGAGTGCTGCAAGTTCTGGGCATTGGATTTTTTGTGTTTGTATGTTATTAAATTTGGAGTACCTCATTATGTGGAGGGTACTGTCTTTGGTTAGATGTTCAGAGTCATTTTGATTTATGACTTGGACAATACTGTGTCTCTTAGAATGAGGTTGTTGGGTTCTTTGAGAATGTTGAAATTGACTCCATTGTGTTTGATGGTCATGGTTTTTGTTTTCCAACATACGCTGGGGTTCACTAGGGTGAACCAGTCTATGCCTGATACAATGATGTAGTTTATGTTGTTCATGACAAGTCCTTTGATGGACGTTTGTATGCCTTGGAGGTCAATTCTGAAGGGCGTTGTTTCGCCTTTGAGTAGAACTTTTGACTTGTCTGCCATTCTGGCATATTTGAAGTTGGATTTGAAAACTGGTATTTTGTACTTGGTTAAAAAAAGTTTGCTAACCATAGTGTGTTGTGCATCAGAGTTGAATAAAACTTTATGTGTATGTGATTTATAAGTCCATGGGTAGACAAGAAGTTGTGAGTGATCTTTAATTTTTACGTTCATAAAAATGGAGGATTGTGGGACACATGGGATGCAAGAAGCAAAGTTTGTGCCTTGGTACTTCTTCTTGTCAAGTTGGGGGAAGACAGGGGCACTCAAGCCTTTTCCCCCTCCTTTTTCCCTGTTACTCTGTTTTGAGACCTTTGAGCTCAGAGAATATGGGTTCAGATTTGTAGCGGGTTGCTACTTCAGGATTGTTAACTTTGGCAGTGTCATCTTTCTTGGGACAGGAGCGGTTTGCGCTTTGGCTGCAATTGTCATTGTTGCAATTGGAGTTTCTGTTGTTATGGTTGGTATTTTGGTGTTTATTGCCATTGGCATTTTCTCTGCCATTGCTGTTTGAGGAGCGGTTGTTGTTGCGTGCAGCATATTTCATGTTGGCGTATTTTTCAGCGTGCTTGGCTTCAGCAATAAGCGCAGGCATGGAGGTGTTTGCTTATGGGCAGATGAGGGCAGCAACAGAGGGTTTCATTCTGTTGATGAATGACGCTCTGGTGTGTACGTTGTCAGCTTGTGCTGGGTTTTGGATCTTGTGATGTATTTTCTTGAATTCATTGGCATAGCTGCAATAGGGGTCTTCTGAGGAATATCACTGAGCTGTATTGCAATGTCTTGGAGAGATTCAGTGAAGCAGAAATTGTGGGTGATGTCAGTTTTGAACTCTTCCCGGTTGTCAAGCTGGTCGTTAGTTTGTGAGCCAACCCAAGTGGCAAACCAGTTAGCTGTGGCCTTGTATAGGTGCTTTCTGACTTCCTAGACCCATTTCTCATGGGGGAGGCGGCTGGCGCGGAGTTTGGCAGCTGTGTGGTCTAGCCAGTTCATGATGTTTTCTTTGTTTTTACCAAAGAACTTGTTGATACCAATGTATTTGGTGTTGGTAACTTCACCTGTGATAGGTAGTTGTGCGTTTGTTTGTGGTTGTAGAGAGCAACTGTATTGAATTATCTTTGTGCATGCTTTGGGCATGACCAGACCTTCAAATATGGCGCATCCACTATGAATATCTTCATTGATGTTGTGGGTGTGGAAGTACGTTTTCCAGGTATCCTGGGATATGGCCTGGTTGAGTATGTGGGCAAAGGTGGGCGGGTTCTGTTCAGTCATTTTCTCTTTCATTAGCGTGGTTGAAAACCATAGTGCTACCAGTGATAAGGAGCGCCTTTTGAGGGAAGCTTTGAATATAAAAGTAGGAAGAGAAGGATTATCTTTTATTGGATAATACTTTAGACTTATATAGATTTAGCTGTGGCAGGGATCTTAGTTAGATCAAAACCAGGGGTTGGTCATGTGCTGGATGGGTTCAAGTTGCTGGATACCTGGACAGTCATGTGATATGAGTTTGTTGCCATTTTCAGTATGTCAAATGGTATATTGGAAAGGCACCAAATTGGGCAATGACTGGATGTTAGGTGTGATGGCAATAGCCAGAATACTTGTACATCCAGACCCTTGACACTGTTTTAGCAGAGTTACATGGGGGAAAATATTTAGAAGATAGATAATAATCTTTATTGTGAGATAGTGATTATATAGTTCATGTGAATCAAGGATAACAGGAACATGATTGGTGATCACATGGCTGGATGGGAGAAGGGGGTGGCTTGATCCTGATAATGAGTCAAGCGCCAAAACAAGGTATCCACCATAAAGGATCATCATCTGTTCATGTTGCTAGATTTGATAATTTGAGTTGACTTCCTAGTCTGGCTTTGAGTGACCGGATAATCAGATTGCGGGTCACAAACCTTCTTGGTTGGAACCTTGCTGGCAGGTCAAGCCTGCAGTTTTGACAATACACACATTCCAAAACTCAGCTACCAATGTTCCAACTGAGAACCAGATGATCAAACCTAAACCCCTAGACATCATTGCCTTGATTTATTTATCTTTGTATTTAGTGGTTTTTTGCGTTAAAAATCCATTAAAACCCTTTGAAACTCAAACCAGGTACCACCGCGGCGCCCATGAACTTTTCCAGGTGGCGCCTTGGCGCTTTACAAATCAATTAGGCGGTGCAGCAACACTTCTAACCTAATAAATTTTCCAACACAGCACTTTTAACCCAAATTTGGGGGTTTACCTATGGTTAGCCTTAACCAAACTTGTTGACACAGTCAAGAAAAATAAACAATATAAATAAATCCTCATTAATTATATTTCCATGTATTTATTAATTAACATTCCTGGTTAAATAAATTGTTTTTGAGACGCCTAGTCTCCAAGATTGCTTTGGCCAATCTTGCCTCAATTTTACTAGCTAGTCTCACCTGGCTAATCACCCATAATCTATTCTTTTATTAAATATAGATACTAAATTTCCAGGAATCTTCATCTGTAGAATTCCAGTCCAACCTATCTACATGAAATAAACAGCAAAAACAGAACAACTTTATATTTTGGAGTATTTATTTGGCTAAATACTTGACAGTGACTGTCATACGGTCACAGTACTCACCAATAGTTCCTGTCATTTTGAAGGTTCTGAGTTCTGTCATGATGACAATATCAGAGTTCTTTATGGCAAATTTTTCCAGAAAGATGTTCTTGAACATGTCCCAGACTTTGTTGTAACCAGGGCATTGATCAAACAAAACAATTACAAAGTGTGAGGCAGCCCCAGTAACATGTAAAGCAATTTTGCTTGCCCAGAGTTTGTGGGGGTAGCCTACTTGTATAAACTTATTTTGGGTGCTTTGAATCCAGAGTTTGGCATTTTCACAGTGCAGTCCTGAGAACGTCCTAATTTCTACTGAGTGGAGATGCTGAAATACAATGTTGGGTATTTTGGGCATGTCCTGGATTGGAGGCAGGTTCAGGACTCCTTGTGTACTGAGGAAGCTGTACTGTTTGGTTGGTGTGAGGATATTGTTGAAGACAGTGTATATTGTAGGGGCGTCCTGACCTTCTTTGTTCTTCTCTAGCTGGTGGGGAGTGCAATCTGCTAAGTTATTTTCTTTGGATGATTTTTTCCTTTAATTTGTTTAAGTAAGGATAATCTAATTGTGCTACCACTTTTGAGTATATACTTCTTGGAAGTATATGAAACAAAATAAAGGGGAAATTTAAGAGGAGAATGATACTTTATTGGTATAGATATTGAGGGTTATATAGTATCATGGGAAGCCACATGCTGTCCATGTACCTTGTGGCAGTCATGAGGCTTGTCCAGGTAATGTTATGCTTAAGACTAAAAAGTTTTGGTCCCTGTGTTAGATAGGTGATTAATAAGAGTGCCACCAACTTGATGATTAGACAGGGAATCACTTGGATAATTACTTCTCTGAGAGGGAGTAGTCAAAGATGTTGTAACATGATTAATTGGGCTTTTCTGATTTTAGCTACTGGCTATATTAATAGTTTTTAGGGTGTGTCTCTGAATGGGTTTCTAGATACAGTTTTTACCAGTGTCTTGGGATAGCTTTGAGAGTTAGAGTTCTCCACTGGAATTTAAATGTTTGATTTTTTAGTTACCTGAAAGTTGAGTTAATTCAAATTAAATTGACACCGTTTAGATGTTAAATTATTCATTTTTGAGAGTTACAAAATAAAATTAGGATTTATTGGAGATAACAATAAAAGCCCTTGACTGACAAAGGTTCTTAGGTCGAAAGGGTGGCTGGATTGAAAGAAAGTATTCCGTCGGGTATGCCATTTTCAAATGTGACTTGGCAGGATTTAGTATTGGTGAAGTTCTTTGTATGCAATGCGGGTCGGTGTACGAGATCGTAGTAGCTCGAGATAACTCGGTACTGGATAGCCGTAAATACCACATCTCCAGAAGCTGGGCCTTTGATGACCAGATGGTGGGACTTGCTTAAAATCAAGTCGAGTTCGGTAGGGTATTTTGACTCAATCGCTAGGTAATGCTGTACATCGACATTGATATACTTGTCGGAGTAGTTGGTCTTTATCAAGCAGAAATATCCCGCGGGGCAAGATACATTGCTTACTTTTTTGCCTTTGGCCATTCCATAAGATGACTCCACTGCTCCTAGTGAATACTCAGCAAGGAAAGTGGGCTGGCAATCGCCTAGCAAGTGCTTGGCGGAAGGATGATGGCTATGGAGCAGAGTGAAGTTGGATTTGGATCCACTCCAGCCTTGCGTAGAAGAAAGAAGGATTTGATTGTTGACCTTGAAGCAACCCTTTGGTGCTGTGGAGTGTGTTGTGCTGACAAGAAAGGTTTCATGACAGCTACCATCTTCTGGTATTTCTTTGAAGGCTGCATGTGCCGAAAAGATTGCGATTAGTCCTCCATAGATGACAAGGAAAGCAACAAAAGCAGAAAACATTTTGATTTCCTTTAACATCAGACAGCGTTTAAATACCATAAGCCATTGGCTTTGTTTTGATAACAAAGTTTAATGACTTCGTAGTCAATTCTATCCTCAAAGCTCTGGATAAAATAATAAACGAATACTATTTTTTAAACCCTTTCTAACTTGTGCCAAGCATGACTTAATATAGTAAGAATCTAATTTCACTTTTTTAAAATATTCTACTTTTCTCGGCCCGATTAATTCCGAACAGAAACGATATAGTTTCATAAACAGAAGCCCTATTTCCACTAAATTTGTCAAGCTAGCAGCTATCTCTACCCAGTTTGGCCAATGCTTTAAGACTGTACCTAGTTAAAAGTGAACCCTACAAACGGAAATTGGAACAAGGTATAAGTCAATAACTTATGCTTAAAGTGCGGATTTAAACCAAGTCTTCAAACAGCAATCTGAGCGATTACCAGCGAAGAGATGCGAAAAAGTGTTTAGATTATTATAACTAAGGTTTTAATATCGTAGGTAAAATCCGCAAATAAATTTATATTTTAAAATCGAAATCTAAACCCATAGCAAAGCGATTGGTGCAGCAGCAAACCATATCTTTTGTGTAAAAACCAATTTAAAGCTATGATACCGCTATAAAAGTGCAATATTTTAATAAGATGCTTAAAAGCAGTTGAACTACTTGCCATAAAAATCTACCGCTATTTAAACTTTTAAAATGGTAAAATACTTCAAGGCCAAATTAGTAGAGATATTAGTTTAAATAGATTTTAAATTGTTTAAATCCTTAAGCTCAACCTTTTCCTCTACTAAACCCATGGTCAACAGTGTAGGGCTGCGTCAGCCTCTAAAAGGGACGATTACGGCAAATGCCGTAATCATCCCGTCTCCCTCCCCCGGATTCTTCTTTTGGATTCCCCCAACGTAGGGGAACCCAAAATTTACAACAAAAAAGAAGGCCTCGGACGGCTTTCTGGGTTCCGGACGAGCCTGAATTTATTTAAATAACTAAACTAAATTTTTTGAATAAATTAAATTTGACTTTGAAATTTAATTTTTTATTTTTTAAATTGGAAAGAAAAAAATATATATTTTATTTGAAAAAAAATCCAGAAAAAAATAACCCGTCCACACATAGGCGTAAAGTCGATTCCGAGAAAATCTTCTCCGGATTTGAGACAGTGGCTCCTTTTTAGAAAAGGAGCCACTCGTCTCGAATCCGACGCAGCCCTACTTGACAGGCATTTGCATAGGTCGCTACATTCTTCAACCATCACATATAAAAGTACTGTACCCCTACTTTAAGAGATCATATCAAACACCTAAAATCCTACTTTTCAAGTCGCTCAATCACATTTGCGTTCAAACCAAAGTAAAATATTTTGGACATCAAATCAAATCTTGGGGGCAGGAAGATACCCAGGCAATTAATTTCCACGCAACAGATTTTAATCAACTTTTATCCTGCTACAATTTTCTCCAGATGTAACTTTTTAGCCTTACAGTAATAAAGCTTTTGAACCCCCTCTTCAAAAATTAAACATTTGATCAACATATTTATCAACTATTCTATTTTACCTTTTGCATTCAATACATTTGATTTTAAAATATACCCTTTTAAACACCAATTCAACTGAATCTCGCCGATAATAAGACAAAATAAAAAGTTAAATATTTTTAAATGCTTTCATTGAATAAGTCGTAAATGTGCTGTATTAGAAGAGTATCATTGGGGAAAATATTGGAAACTAGATGATATTTTTATTGTGATATGTGATATTATATAGTATAAGTGAATCCTTTAGAAGGAAAAAGATTACTGCCAATCAGTTACCTTGGATGTGTAAGGGGTATATTGGTCCTGATACCAAGTTAGAGGCTAAATCAAGTTCTCTCTATATATTTTTAATAAAAGTTTGTGCTTCCCTGTTTTGTAAATCAATTTGACTCCTGCTTTTGGCAGTGTGCACTGGGATAGCTGAGTTGAGTTAAAGGTGTCTTTTTTGTGTGAAGCTTTGCCAGGGCTCAACTCTGCATTTTTATAGCAGCTTATTTATTTATGTATTGAAGAATGGAAATTTGAAAAATTCACCTATGGGGAGAAAGATAGTGTATGCATGTTTGGCTCTTGGGGAAGACATCCAAGAGGGCATGACAGGAAACCTTTATCACAAAAGGGTTGAGGTTTGAAGCTAGCCTTGGGTTAGCCTTCAGGCAAAATTAAGAGGAAATACCTTAATTTCCTGGAAAAAATAAAGACATTCCCTTTTGGCAAAATGAAAGGAATAAGCTTGAAGAACATGAAATCTAACACAAATGTGGATAAGCTTGTCTTTATTTATATAGATAATTCTACCTATATAGTAGATTGAGAAAGGGAATTGCTCAATAGGTAGACAAATGGTTTAGTTGGGTGAGAAATTGTACCAGGATCATAATAAAGAAGTTAGCACAATCCAGAATGTGTGGGCATTGATGTCAACCTGTTTATGAAAAGGGGCAACTTTGATATTCAAAAGTGAATCCAACCAGGTCTTTACAAGTGTTGCAATTTCAGGCCATATCAAAATAGTATTGATAGTGTGAGTTAAAACATCTCCCCCTCAAGATTGGACACAGGGAGTTGATACTTGCAGCAGAATTTGGCATGAACCCAAGAGAAAGGATGTCCAGAGGGCAACAGCTTGAAATTACACTCAAAGCTCTTCTTAAAGGTGACCTTACAGGTCCCAATCTATAGGGAGTCTAACTTATATGTACAGCCACTAATGCAATTCTATTAGTATAAGACTAGATCCGTCACTTAGAATTCAGGGAGGAAGGCCCTGGAGGCATTGGATGGTAACCACTCTAAGGTTTTGACCTTATAGGTAGAGGAGTGAGCTGTGGCTTGAATGTCAATTATCTGATTGATCAGCTCTTTCACATGGGCTTCAGGGTTGGTTTTAGCATCAAAATCCACTAACAGGGGTCCCAAGATTGAGGGGGTTGTGGCTTCACGCCCGTACAGCATGGCAAAAGGGGATTTCTCTGTCACTCTGTGCCTGTTTAGACAGTATGCAAAGAGGGAAGCATGATGAAACATGTCTCAGTTGGAAGCATCAGAGAGAGTGAGCTTCTCATGATAGTGACCAGCGTGGAATTGGTGTGTTCAATAGTCCCTTTAGTAGAGGGATTGTAGGGAGTCAAGAAATTCTGATGGATTCCCATAGTCTCCACAATAGACATGATCAAACTTGTATTAAAATTGGTACTGTTGAAAATATACTTCTGGGAAGTATAATAAACAAAAAGAAGGGGTAGATTAAGAAGATAATGGTCCTTTATTGGTATGAGTTTAGAGTATCTTATAGTATCATGAGAAGCTGCATACTGTCCATTTACGTCATGATAGCCATGTGGCTTATCCAAGTAATATTCTACTTAGGACTTGCAAGGTTTGATTCCTGTATTAGATGGGCAATTGATAAGAGTGCCACCAGCTTAGTAGTTAGTTGGGGAATCACTTGGGGAATTACTATCCCAAGAGGGAGTAATTATAGATGTTGCTAAATAACCCCTGGGCTACTGGAAGATGGAGCCTTAAAATTCTCTTGAGAGTTTCAGGGATTTGGGCTTGATATTGATCCAGTTTTGTGTTGGGTACAGGTAGTTGTGAATTATGTTGGGCAGTCCTTGCCTTGTATAGGTGGAGTCAATCATGGTACATGTTTTAAACTAGTACAGGCACCAATTACTTTGATGAGGTAGGGTTTATTGGGGTTGACCTCCATGACAGCTCCTGGTCTTCTTAGTCCTGGTTCCAACTTGTGAAAATTGTGGTTGACACCCAAATCTCATCTCCAATGTTATTAATTTGATTTCACTAGAGGTTTCAATTAGCCTATTGAATGATAGTTTGCAGATTAACTCCTGCAAAAGCCTTTGATTTTTCTTTCACCCTATAGAGTTTTCTTTACCCAAATACAGGTCAACATCAATATATGAACCTTATGGATCCTTAACAGCCACTTTTCATTTGGATTATCTCTACTAAAGCTACTAGGATTAAACCTTTAGGTATAAAATTGAATGTTCTTTTCTCCAATAAAATAAATTCATATTTGCTTGTTAATTTTGACATTGAATCATCAGTGCTCATCTTCTATTTTCTAGGAAGACAACTATTGCTCATACTCAGATCAAGCAGACTTAAAGCCATAACCTCAAGTCTTACATTATTCAATAATTTTAACTGAGTTCTTTATTATGTCAAACAATAACATGCAACTCAACAAAATGGTGCTTACTACCAGGGCCACAAGCCCCACCTTCACGCCTTTTGACGCCACATTCATTGGACCTTCTTGCCTTCCTTCCACCGGCAGCACTTTGCCTGCTATCTCTAGTCCCCCTCTGTAAGAGGACATCTCAGAACCTCCTGCTATCACATCTTCTTTGGTCATTTTACCACAGCCCTGTATATCATCTATCACCATAGAAACACCTACTTTTGAACAAATACAATAGAATGCTCTTGCATTGGTTCAAGGTGGATGTTCTTCAATTATTGTTGGTTCCAAACTAAAACCTGTGTTTGGGTGCCCCAAGTACTTATTCATGATGTTTGACCAAGGGTTAGCTCAATTCCATACCTCATTCTTGCTGGCTACAGGAAACCCCCTTCAACATTTTGTTCAACCTGTATTAGTCCACCACCAACTGCTCCTGGGCTTGCACTCCTTCCAGTTAAACAAAATGCTGACTGCCTCTCTCAAAAACTACAATCAATTTGTGGTCTTTCAACAATGAGCCCCACAATTTTCTCTTGTTATTTCCAGCCAATCAGTGTGATTCCTTTCTGGTCCAGCAGTATCTACAATCAACAGTAGACGCAATTTGTACCTCCCTACCCAACTATGTTTGTGGCTGTCTTCAAGCATATGAAGTTAATCAGGCTTCTTGGCAAGAATCCATTGAAGCTAGTCTTACCTCACAGGGAACTGGTTTAGATCATCTCATTCAACAGCTTAACCGATTCTGTGACTACTTGAATTATCATAAGGGATTATTGGAAGCCTTTGTAACTTATTCTGCCTCATCAGCACATGGTGCTACTCAGACTGCCCAGGCAGAATGGTCAGCCAAAATCCAGAACCCCAGAAACTAAGTCAAGGAAAATTTCAAGTCTGAGAACTTTAAGTTACCTACTCCTCCTGCTAGTGATACTAACTCTGAACTTCAGGAGATCTAGTTAGCAATTTGTAAACTCAAGGCCACTGCCAGACAATAGGCTGCTGCTGCCTCAGTAACTCCTCCACCTACACCTGATCCATAGATAACTGTGTTGATTGGCAATATGGCAGGGATTAGAGCAGAATCTAAAGCTTTGTGTGATGCTATGGTGTCCTCTACTACCACTTCTCCTTTTGTCAAAGAAGAAAGCTGTTGTCCTAGACGCAAAGGGGAGCCTTAAATTAAGTGTGCAATCCTTACTGCCAACTTAAACCAAGACGTTAATGGGGTTGTCCACAATTATGAGATCCTTGACTCTGATCTACAAGAGATGAGAAAGCTCACCAAGAGAATGGATCTGTGTTTCTCCCCCTCATTGTACAAGTGTAAGAGTTTCCCTCACAAATTTCTGAAGTTTTTTCCACTGAAACTGTACAGCAAATACAAATAGATGACACTATTTGGGTAGCTACCACTACTGGAGAAGCGTGAGTCCAGCAAACAACCAATCTCACTACCCTAGAAGAGAGTTTACATCAGATGTGGGTCCTCCAGCCCCCCACTAAGAGTGAAGATGAGTTCACCTCCAAGATTCATGTCCTCAACTCTAAATCTTAAGACAGTTGTAATGATTCTACCAACACCAAAATTGACCATAACTATAAGCCATCCTTTAAACTGGTGTTTGATCCCAAAACCTGGCCATTGCTGTCTTCTTTGCCATCTACAAGATAACTATGCGCCAAGCACTTGAAAAGCTTAAGAAAGAACACATCCTGATATGTCTTTATCATATGTGCCAATAAGTGGTGGTTCCTGAACTAGTTAACATCACCACTTGGTCCCAAATGAAGGGGATGTTGATTGAGGAGTTTGGAGAGGAATTGATCCTAGAAGTTAAAAAGGACGCCTTTATGCACATTTCTTTCAAGCCCAAGGAGGCTTTTTCTGAGTTTGCTAGTTGCTTCTACATAGAGGGCCAACAGCTCATCACTAGCTGTCAAATCACTGTGAAAGAAGCTTACACTGTCTGCGCCAATGCCCTTAAAATTGATCAACTCTTATGTTTGGACTTTAGGCTCATACGCCAATGCTGTCTTCAATGAAGAAAATCAAGATCATGTTGCAATATATGCATCTTTCAAATACTAGTACTGTGGTTATGGAGGCACACTCTAACTCTACTAGTTAGTACAACCAACCTCCCCACATTATGACACTTGAAAATAATGGGCAACCAAAATGCCAATGATGTCATAATTGTAGGATTTTAGGTCATCACTCTTATGTTTGTACCAACCCCAAGGTGGAGGGTGAAGATCCTAGAAGCCAGTTGTGAAAATAACAGTCAAATTAGAGGCAAAGACACTCTCTATTGACCACGCTTCTCAGTCTCCTCCTATTGCTTCTCTCATCACACCCCCTACCTTGCCTGGTTCTACATCCTCTCCTGTCATGCCTTATATCTTACACCTCTTTAATTACCTGCCTAGTGAATCTGATTCCAATTAATCTGAAGATGAAACATCAGCGTCCATGGGTACACAGTACTGGCTGCTCTTGAGACTATATCTGTACCTTATAAGCTACACTCTGGGAAAACAACTATCACTAAAGCGGTACCTGGCTCTTCTGCTGCTCAAGAAATGTTTGCTTGCTCCTACCTTGCCTAATACAACCAAGCGCCAGTGTGAGTTGAGTCTTCTGTTGAAGCTGACAAGTTATCTGAAGTTATATTCAAGAATTTTCATGTCTCCCTACCTTTAAAAGTTGTGTATAAGGAGATTTCAACACTCTGCTGTACGTTGGAGAAGTGGAAAAAAGAGCTCTCCACATCTAAAGAAGTTCTAGCTATTCTGCCCCTGCTTAGAAGAGATACCACTCAAGTATATTTATCTGTTCAGAAAGTGAAGATTAAGGTCATACTAGACATAAGATTCTCTGTTGATATGGTCTCATCCAAACTCATGAAGAAGCTCAAGCTTTCCCCAGATCTCATCTACAACCAGTCTTATATTACAGCTGAATTTTCAACCACCCACATCATTGGAGCATACTATTCTCTCCCCCTTTGCTTTGGGAAGTTACTTTTATTCTCCCCTACAGTGGTCTTAGAGAATGAGAGCTATAATCTCCTGATTGGTACCCAGTTCTTTCAAGAGTATAATGACATTATTAACCTCAAGGAAGGATTTCTATCTCTCTTGAATTATAATATGCCCCTTATATTTGAAGGGCCTGTTTTTCTCCCAGGAAAGCAGTTGAAGACTTGCCTGCTAGAATATCCTACAGGGATCTTCTCTTTGAATTTTAGAATGCACTCTTCTAATCTCATATCCCCATCTTTATCTTGTCCTGCAGAGGAAGGAGTCTCCCTGCTGGCTCCTCATGCTTTCTCTATCCCTCCTGGGCTGCAGGTGATAGTGGATTCTCAGATCTCATATGAGTTTCATGCCAAGAAAATTCATGGATCTATATACCCCTGAGTCTTTGGGGGAAAATGAACCCCGCCTATTTCCTGGGATTCTGGATGTCACTCAAAAAGAACCTGTCATGCTGCTTTTGGCTAAATTTACTGCTAATCCAATGTAAGTTACTAAAGGGCATATTATTGATCATTTTTGGCTTTTAAGTGCACCAGCTTTTCATTATCTTCACCTCTTTGGAGAGACCAGCAATCTTGCCTTTCCAGAAATTGAGCCACAAGTCAAGCCTATTTTTTCTGCTCAAGATTTCCTGCAGCTGACTCTGGTCTAAATATCTGAAGTGTTAAAGCTTCTAGATCACTTTTCTGACATCTTTGCCCAAGTTCCTAACAACTATGGGCTGGCCAAAGTAGTCATAAATCATATTGATACAGGAGACACCCCCCCTTTTGAGCAAACCCCTACTACCACAGCAGAGTTGAGGTCTCTCAAGTCTCTAAATAGTTAAAGCAACTTTTGGATGCCAGGTTGTTAGCTCACTCTCAGAGCCCTTGGGCTTCCCCAATTTTAATTTTGAAAAAAAGATGGTGGGTATTGTATTGTGATGGATTACCAATGCCTCAACTCCTCTACTAAGAAATATTCTTATCCTCTGTCTTGTATTGACAAGTTCTACATAGGTTAGGTGGCCCTAATTTCTTTTTCTGCTATGGATCTTGCTTCTGGATAATTGCAAGTAGACCTGTCTCCCGCAGATAGAGTGAAAGCTGCTCTTATTATCTCTGAGGAGCTCTTTGAGCCCACTTGCATGCCTCAGGGATTGTGTAATGCTCCTGCCACTTTCTGGAAAGCTATGGATTCTATCCTCTGAAATTTGAAGCTATCCTGTGTACTGGTGTACTTGGATGACATCAATGTCTTCAGTGCCACCTTCACTGAGCATTTAGATAATCCAAAAGCTGTGCTCCTCAAGATTTGATCATCTGGCCTCAAACTTAAGCCATGCAAATATTTCTTCTTCAAAGAGCGGCTTGAATTCTTGGGCCACAATGTCACTCAGACTGGAATTTAACCCATGAATAATAAGGTTGACGCCATTGACAAGATGCTGCCCCAACCAATCTGCGCAAAGTCCAAGTATTTCTTGTTATGACAGGGTATTACCACCAGTTCATCCCTGGTTTTGCGGAACTGAGCAAGCCTCTGGTCCAACTGCTCAGAAATGTCCCCTTTGAATGGACAGATAGTCGGCAACAGTCATTTGACGCCTTGAAAAAGAAGCTCAATGAGGCTCCCATCCTATTTTACCCCAATTACAACAAGGGGTTTATCTTGTATACTGATGCTAGCAGAGTTTCTGTGTGAGCTATCCTGGAGCAACTAGACAATGAAGGGGTACACTATCCTATTGCCTACTCTTCTTGCATCTTCAATAAACATGAGACAATTATAGTATTACCAAAAAGGAGTTTTTATCTGTGTTATGTGAAGTTAAACAATTCCAACACTAAATCTATGACACACACTTCACAGTGGTCAATGATCATGTGTCACTTTGTTGGCTGCAGAAGTTAAAAGAACCCAAAGGATGGCTAGCACACTGGGCCTTACAAATAAAAGGATACAATTTCACTGTGGTTCATTGTCCTGGGATTCAGCACCAAAATGCTGATGGTCTGTTTGACCGCACAACAGTCACCTGAGATATTTAGCAAATAAATATACCAATACACTTACATGGAGTTGTTACACTTTTATTATGGATTTTTTATAGATAAGTTTTTAGGGGGTCTTTGTGAAAAGATTCTTAGATAAACTTGGCATCTCTATGAAGTAAATAATAGAGTGCCTGATTGTTAGTTAGGCCATACTAGCTAACAGGATTTATGCAAGATTGACCAAGTTAATCTTGGAGACTAGGTGTCTCATAAACAAATTAATTAACCGCAAAGGTTACTTAATATACCCAGCAAAATGATTAATGAGGATTTAATCATAATTTTTTAGTGATATTGACTGTGTCAAGAAGATTGGTTGCAGAAGATCAATTAGCATAAAACAGCTAAATGCAGACAATGGTGTCTAGGCATTTAGAAACAATCAGCTGGTTCCCAGTTGGAACAAGGGTAGCTTGTATCAGGAATACATACATTCCACAGGGTTTTGGCGCTGGAAGCCTGGAATGCTTAAGCCAAAATAATACATTTCAATGAAAGAAATCTGGTGATTCTGGAATGTATTAGGCACATTATTATGGTATAAGAGTGTGAATTTTTTTTGGAAAAAGATCTGGATCAAATGACGCTGTTACAGCATAAAACATGTGAAGAGTCCAGGTGTGATTCCAAAAACAGAGGAGGTTTCAGCCCAATATGCCTGTATGGTATAAAAATGAAAAAATAAATTAAATAAATATAATCAAGACAAAATCTGATGCTTTCCCCTAGTATTTCTTTTAAGTTTATGGCTTCTCATCTATCTTTTAAAAAGCAAGGTTTGGAGTTTTAAGAGTGGAAACTGCTGCTGCTTGGAAAGAGGTTCTCAAGAAATCCCTGTAGAACACCTGGGAGGACCTTTAAGTGGTAAAAACGTTTCCAAAAGAATCACTAGTCAAGGTCAAGGCCGTATACAAAGAACTATACTCTGAATATTTTGCAAGAGAAGGAACACCTGCACAAGGCAACAGAATATGCTCTTGGAATCCATGGAACTTGTCATTAGAGTTCAAAAAATTCTGTAAAATGAAGAATGCAGCTAACAGGGAGATTGAGGGACTTAAACGTTGTGAGGAGAAAAGTATGGAGATTATGACCAAGTGAAAAAAATGAGAATAATGATAAAAATCAAAATATTGCCTCCTTAAACACCAAGCTCACCAAAGCTTTGTTGCAGGAGGGTTCAAGCAACAAGAGTCTCAATAAGCATAACTATGGTAAGTACAACTGGATGGGCCTGGATCCAGCACAGTATGTCCCAAATTCCTATCCTAGATCTGCATCCTGCTGATACCAATTGATTTTATGAGCTCATAAGCTACCCTACTGTGTGAGAATCTGAGCCTGAAGATACTTGCTTGGCTTTACAGAAGTTATATGTGGAACTCTAGTTAGGGATAATCAGCTGTTCAATAGATTTGGGTCTCTAATCTACCTTACATCTGTCTAAGGTTACAAGTATCAGTTGTGTTACAGGCTCATATAGACACTGCACATGGTGGGGTATCCAAGAATTAGAACTGGCTAGCAAAATACTACTACTGGGAAAATATGAGAGTATTGACCTGGGATGTTCTGGGCTCCTGCCATGAATTTTAACTACAGCACCCTTTTCCCAACCAGCACAAGTTCAAGTTGGTGTTACCTAAGCACGCCTTCCACAGTGTTAGTGTAGATGCTGTAAGTCCTCTTTATTGCTCCTGTTCTGGATGTCAGTTTATCCTCATTGCAGTGGATTATTTCAATTAGTGGGTAGAGGCTAGGACTACCAAGGATATTACAGCAAAAATCACAGCCACATTTTTACTTCAAGAGGTGTTCTGTTGCCATGGCTGTCCTTGGGTACTTCTTTCTGATAATAGGACATATTTCAATGCTTGATTGGTAACTTTGTTGATGGAAGCTGTGGATACCCATCAATCCTTTTCCACACCCTATAATCTGTCCACCAATGGTACTGTAGAGCACGCCAACTTCACTCTGGTCTCTACCATGCACAAGTTGATCCATTCTGATGGCTCTAACTGGGACTTATACCTACCAGCCGCTCTTTTTGCTTATCACCTGAGTACTCATTGTACTAATGGGTTCCCCTATCTATGATGCTGTATGGGCAGGAAGTTGCTACTCCCTCAACCTTGGGACATAAATTGGTTGAGCTAGACACTGTGCTTGAATAAAGCAACAAGTTGTAGAGTTTTTCAATAAGGTCATAGACATCCAGGCAACTTCTTATACCTCTGCTTATAAGACTAAGTCTTTGCAACTGTTGCCTTACAATGCATTATGTGCCTTATCCCTGAGTTCAACATTGAGGATCAGGTCCTCTATTATCAACATTGGACCAGCAGCTGCACCCATAAGCTTGATTCCCTCTGGGTTGGCCCTCTTACTTTGATCTTCAAAAGAGGGCCCCAAATATACTGTGAAGATGAATTCCTCCAGCTGTGCCTTTTCTTGGATCCATGCTAAGTTCCTCCACACCTAATGTCCCCCTGAGTTCAATCTTGAGAATGGATCTATTGTGAATTAAAATTTGCTAGGGGTTTTGATTGGCCTGGGAACAGTAGTTTGTAGGTTTACTCCTGCAAAGGCATCTGTTTTTGTTTCCTTTATCTTGAGTTCTCCTGACCCAAATTAGGACTGGCATTTATATCTGAACCTTCTGGATCCTTACCAGCCTCTTGTAACTTGGAGTGCCTCCGCTAAGATTGCTAGAATCAAAAGTTTTGGGTATAGACTTGAATGCCCCTTCTCAACAAAATAAGTTCATCTCTGCTGATTGATTTTGATGTTGGATCTTCAGTGCTCATTTTTCATCCCCTGGGGAGATATCTACTACTCATACCTGATTTATTGGGCTTAAATCCAGACCTCAAATCTTACATACAAGACTTTGTCATAAGCTTGAAATTATGACAATTAATAAAGTGCAACTTGACACATACCTTGCTTATATTCATTTGCGCTGGTTGATTTATGCCAGATTAGTCAACTTCTAAAAGCTTACCAAGCTGGACAGCAGTATCCTGAAGGGGTTCTGCAATGCAAAAGGGTTATACAATGCCTCAGCTGGAATCTTTCTGTTGGTTGATCTAAGTACCAGCCATATATGCTTTCTAGGAGAAAAATAGTCAGCATCCACCTTAAAGAGGTGCTTTCTTGAGCCTTGGGCCTGGGATGTGTAAGGTATGTGTATGGTTTGAGCATTAGCTGCTGTGTGGAAAATTTGGCTGAGGGTCCAAAGTTAAGGCAGAAATATTTTGGTGCTGGTATACCTGGATGATGTGAATTCTCCTGGGATAGAAGTAAGGCTCAGGGTAAAGCTTTATGGGAGGATCTTGGTACATGTATTGGTTATGATGAATCCTTGATATATGGTGTGGCTTGGGGTGTATCTTTGTTTATTTTGTGAGGGTATAGGGTAACTTTTTAGATGTCTGTGTATGTGGCTGATAGAGAACTTTGATGAGGTGTGAAGTCCATGTGGATTTATTGCTTTGGTTAGGTGTTAAAAAATAATTTGTTATAAGTGATTATATGACAACTCTTCATACTGTAAATTCATAAACTAAAGGTAAAAATGTGGGATTATCAAATTCTTTTGCGTGAATTCACCAACTTAATAGAGTAATTTTCATCCCAGAACAACTTTCTTTTTTATATAAAAGGATGGAAAATATGCCAGTTAGTTGGTGAGTTCATGCAAAAGAATTTGACAATCCCGCATTTTTACCTTTAGGTTCTGAATCTACAGTAGGGGAAGCAAGAAGGATATGTGGGAATGGTTTTTGTGAATCTGATGATTGCCTTTTAGGCTATAGTTATTGTGGTTTGATTCTGGTAATGTGTATGGATCAAGTATGACTTAGAGAATTTATGTGGCTATCTTCCAGATGGCTGGACTATCTATTTGGTAAGGGGGGAGGTTCATTGGTATGGAATTTTGGTGGATTCAAGCCTTATATCTCAATAAAATATATCTTTTGCTGCATATGCATAGCCGCTTATAAAGCACTGCATAATCCAAGAGTTGTGGATATACTTCTTATAAGTGTATATTACAAGAAAAGGGGAATAATTATAAAGGGTTGGTATCTTCATTGATTTAAGGATAAAGACTTTTTAAAGCTAAAAAATTACATATATGATCCATGCAAGTTTAAAGGATAGATTTCTACTAAAAATCAAGAGATGTATTTTTGGTAGGGTATCTGGATTAAGCCTTGGGGCTACCTTCTACTTGACAGGTCTAGCCATTTCTTGGAGAAAAGATTCCCTGGGAGGGAGTAATTGAAGATATTATGACACTTTGCTAGACCTTTCTTGTTAGCACGTGTGGGTACCTTGTCTATGGCTTGAAGTTTCTTTTCTATAACTGCTTAGCTGAACTTTCATCTTGACCCATATTTTTCCTTCATTGATTAGCATATTGGGAGCAAATATACCACAATGTTAACTATGTACAGTATTGTAATAGAAGCGATTCTGGATTGATACGAAATGTTGACAGGAATGAAGTGGGTACCCAATAATCGGCGGCTGTAACAACTTGGTTCAGATTTGGACATAGTGTGGCCACGTGAGGAAAGGGGGTGCTGGAATCCAGCAGAAAGCTTTCTTTTTGGACACGGCTTTAAATCCCGGTAGAAAAAGTGGGCCAAAATAACCCTAGAGTAATCTACTTGATTGGAGTTCTACAGTTTACAATGGATATATATATTTGATTCCACCTTTCCGGCATTTATTCAAATTAGAAGAGCAGCTGCTTAGTGGAAAGGTATCAGAAAACCAGTCTGGCTTGATCAATAGGTCGCTCAGTTTGGAGCTGATTGGATAAAAGAAAGAAGACCATCGGGTGCTCCGTTTTCCAGGGCGACTCTGCAGGTTTTAGTGCTGCTTAGGCGGCGGGAGGTAATACTTCGCCCCGTCCCTCGCCTTTGGAAGGTGTAGTTTGTTTGGTACCGGATATTAGTAAATGTCACCTCTCCTGAAACTGGGCCCTGTATGGTAAGGTGATATATCTTGTTTTTGATCAAGGAGGCAATTATTGTTGCCAGCTTGCCATGCTGGCCTGTTCCTGTATACGGGAAATAATGCCCATCAACCTTCCATTCTCCAGAGGAGTAGCGGGCTTTTAACAAGCAGAAGCGACCAGCAGGGCAAGCTACACTAGTTATCTTTGATATGTTGGCTAGTATATAGGATGTCTCTATAACTTCCAACGTGCTGTCGGCATGATATCCAGGATTGCAGTTATCTAACGTTTGCTCAGCTGTTGGGGGATGGCTGTGGAACATTGTAAAGTTAGATCTGGAACCACTCCACCCCTGGTTGCGGTAAAGATCAATCTGGCTATTGAGCGTAAAGCATCCCTTTACCGGATTATAATGCGTGGTGTTGACAAGGAATGTTTCTTGGCAGCCGATATACTTTGAGTAGTCCTTTGCGACCTCATACGTCACAAAGAGCAATGTCAGTCCCACATAGATGGCAATAAAACTAATAAACGCAGTAAACATATGCCCATAAGCCAACATTATATTGGGTTAAATACACCATAAACATGTTTTTATTATGAAACTGTTTATTCTTTCAAAACAAGTTATATGTAGTGACTTGAGAAGGGGTATATTTGACCTATCAAGCTTTAGAAAATAGCTTATACTAGACATGTCGTACCCGATCCCCCATTATCTATCCAATGATCTCTCTACTCGCCAGAATCTTTGCCGCATAATCTACTCTCGGTTTGACATATTTCCGATCTGCAAGAAACCTTTGCATGGGACGTTTGTCGCAAGCTAGGCCCAAATTATCTGCTTTATAAACTCTACACGATCCTACATCTATTGCTGAAAGCCACCAATTAAATTGGACCTCCTAATAGACTGCAATGTCCTTTTGAAGCTCTCACATATTTTTAAAAAATTAAGATCCGATCCTAACCCATCAATCTGCATTTAAATCACCCATTATCCTTGGATCTATTCCCGGCTTCACTTTAAGAGATGCTGATTGGCCCTGGGTGCCTGAGTTGGTTGAGGCATGCAGAGGGCGGTAGGACACGCCATTTCAAAAATGGCATCTCAAAAAACGCTATCTCAGATTACGCCATTTCGATTTACGCTATCTCGATTTATTAGTAAAAACGCCATTTTGATTTATGGCATTTCAACTAAGAAAAACAAGTTTTAAAATTTTAGATTTTTTCAACTCCAAAAAATTCTCAAAAATTCTCAAAAATAAAATGTAAAAACATTTCTAGGCTTAAAAAGCCTTAGGATTTCAAATCTTCAATAAAAATGGGGTCAATTAGTAGCAACATAGTTGCGTAAAGCCCAAAAGTTAAAATAATCCCAAAACAACTATTTTCATCTATTTTAACTATAAACTATACTTTAAAATAAGCATATATTTGTACCAAATAACAAAAAAAAGTCAAAGAATAGTAAAATCAAAGGAAATAAGAGAGAAGATAAATAATAGTTTATTGGGAAAGGACTCAAACATTGGTAGAAAGAGCAACTGAGATAGCTTGGAGATGCTCAAGCTTTCTATCCTTAGGATAGTAGGCAAGGACCACCTTGCTGATTTCAGTATACTTTTTCACTTCCTTGGTCTGCTTGGGGGGGATCACCCTTGGTCTTCATACCAGTCTTGAAGAGGCAGGCAGAGATGGCTTGTTGGGTTTTAAATGCACCATTATTTTGTTGAATTTGGGCTTATGAACCCTGACCCTTGTAGCAAACTGGCTATGCCACCCTTCAAGGGAAGAGGTGGTCTTGATTAAACCATCTTTTACCTGCTCAAAGAAGTTCCACTGGATTGAGTCACTGCCTTTTCTTATGTGGTGTGCTCCCTGAAAAATACCAACCCATTGAGTTTCAAAATACTCAACAAACAGAGCAAAGGCTGCCTGGTTGGCAAGGATATAGGGATGGCGGAGGAGGGTGTTGTAAAAGGCATTGGTTTCCTCCTTTCTCACAAGGGCAAGGGCAGCAAAGCAATCGAAGATGTCCTTGGCCTCTTTAGTGCCTTCAGAGTTGACCAGCTCATGAAGGTCAGAGCACTTTTGGAGGCGGTGGCAGAGTGCCTACTGGAAGTGGAAGTAGCATCCCTGAGGGGAGCTCTTAAAGACTCAAATGAAGGCATTTTCCTGAGCCTGTTTGAAATTCACTACCAGATATTTGTGGTAGGGAAAGCTTTTGGACTGCTTCCTGGTTGGGGTGGCTTCCTCTTCCTGGTACTGGGCCTTCTTCTTGCACCCTCTGGTCTCCTTGGGCTCCTCTTTGATGGTTGGAAGGATTTCATCCAACTTGGTCTTTAGAATTGTGAGTGCACAGACATATGTTTCCTAATTCTTGTTGGGAAGGAAAAAGAAGACCAGGGGAAGAACTAGATTACCAACCTGCCCATGGATATTCCAAAGCTGGCTGAAGAGCTTTGGGCAGGTTGAGAAAGTGCCATCTGTGAGCCAGGTCTTGCATTTCAGCAGGTTGCGCAGATCCTGGCTTGTGGAAAAGCAGATAATACGCTTGGGGGCATGTTGACCATCATTGTGAAGAAGGAATCTCTCCTCATGGTGGGATGATTTTTGTTCCTCAGTAAGGATCAATTGGTCAATGGAGCTTGCACTGACGCCTTCAGTGCTCAGAGCATATATCTGATCAGTGAGATATCTCTGTATTTTCAGGTACCACCAACAGTGGCAAGTTGGGTATCATTTAAATTAAGGAGGGCATCATTGACAACCTCAGTGGCAGTTTGATCTTTGATGGTTGGGATCACCTGGTAAAGAAACCAGCAGATAAGTTGGTAAAGGGGGTTGAAAGGCTTGGCGCAGTCATGGTTGACAGTTAGGGCTTTAAATCTAGTGAACCCATAAGTAGTGAGTCTAGCTGGGCAGCCAACGTTATCACATTTATAGTGATGTTGACAGATGGGTTTCTTCTCATCATTACAGCTGAAGCTGTAGCCCTTGTAGACAAAGCTAGCACCCCTTTCTTTGTCATGATGGGGTAGCTGGCTGGATATGTAGCAGGCACAGCAAAGGTGCCATTTTAATTACATATATTATGGATGGTATTAAGATCCCAGAGTTCAATTTGATCATCTGCAGGAGCACCAGGATCAGGCTCCTCTTCCTCTTCAGGTTCTGAGGTGGGATCATAGTGGCAATTGAAGTTGAATAACTTCTCTTGGGGGTCTGAGGGGGAGTACACAAATGGAGAGTGGGGAGGGGTAGGACTGTTTCCCTCTGGCTCAGGTGATGGAGGTGGGGTCTTGGGGGGATCTTTGGCCTTAGAAGGCTGCTTCTTTGGGGTAGTCTTGGCCTTTTTGGTCTTTGGAGGAGTGATCTTGGATTTTGAGGCCTTGGGCGCAGCTTTGGTAGTTGACTTGGGATGCATCTAAAAGTGAATTAGTTTAAAAATATGAGCAATTTGGGGGTTGTTTTTAAAGAGAAAGATGATAATGTTTTTAATATAAAAAGTAAAAAGAAATTACACAGAATTGTAGAGAAGATCTAAAAACATTTAATAAAATTTCAATGTTTTTTGTTTTGTAAAAATAAAACTTTTATTAGTAATGCAAGTATGCAAAACTTTGAGTTTTGATCAAAAACTTGCAGTCAAAATGTTGCTTTTGAAGTGACTTAATTGAGGTGCTGTAGCTCAAAAACATAGTGTTTTTGGCCATTTTTTATATTAAATTAAGAAATCTAAGGTGGAGCTACCTCAACCAGGCCAAAGAGTAAAACTTGAAATTTTCAAAAACTAGCTTATACAACTGGGGTTAAAAAGTACCCAGTTGTTTAGAGGAGATCAAAAAAATATATTTGCAAATTTTCATATGTTTTCTTACATTTTTTGCTTAAGTGGTTTTAGACATGAAACTATACTTTTGAAAAGTGGAAAGCAAGAATTGCGGTGGGGGAATTGATATAGCGTAGCCTGGCATCTTAGGTAATTTCCCCTTATTTTCCCCTATCTATTGTGCGCATCAAATCAATTGGGTGATATGAAACTTGGTGGATTTTGAAGTGATGTAAATCAAAATGGTGTAATCACCCCCTTCCATATTAAAATCACTATTAAAATATTTTATTAAGAGAACCCTTATCAACATATCCATGTAAAACAAAGTTATAAATTACATATAACAAAACTGGTTTTTTTTACCCAGCAATGACAATCACTAGAAAGACTATCATAGTGGCATCTTTTTAGGTTGTTCTTAGTATAAGTGTCTTGGATTAATACTATAGGAACATCTTCTGGCACTATACAACAGGCTTTGTTTTATTTTGGGTATAAGCTTATTTTAGTTCAAGATAAATGGCATAATTTGAAATGACGTAAAGTCAAGATGGCGTAAATACATCCCACACTAAGAGATTTCATATGTAAATAAAGTTAGCAAAATAAGATTTAACTAATCTGACTCAAAGTGACAGAATCAAGATGGCGTAAATTCGAGATGACGCATTATAAAGGCATATGTGAATTTTAACTATTTTATTGTTTATTTTATTTTTTTGTGATTCAAAATCACTAACACAAAAAACAACATCTCAAATTAAATTTGAGATGGCGTAAATTGAAGTGGTGTTTTCAAGATGGCATGTCCTACCCAGAGGGCCTATAGACTGCTACCCCTTCCTCTGAAATCCCACACTTCCCTCCCTCCATGGTTGTGTTTCTTTTTAAACACCGTCTCTGAACCTTAATAAACTTGTGCTCCCTCAAAAAAGATGCCTGAGTTGATTGAGGTGCTCAACTCAGCCCCAGAGGCACCATGTTTGATTCCTGTTGCTCTCACTTGCCCTGCCTCTATATTTTTGTTATTATTGGACCTTACCCACATTGTGGAATTTTACAGCATGAACCAGGATAGTCATATCCAATTTTAGCTAAAAAATATTAAATTTCCCCCCAGTATGATGGAATGGTGATTAATTGGCCCCTATATGTAGTTGGATTTCCAACCAGGATTGGCTAAACAATCTAATAAGTAATGTGGCAGCATTAAATTGACCCTCATATCCCCTAATTCTCTAAAGCTGTGGTTCTTTTCTACCGTCATTTCTGACTTTAAATAAAGTTATTTTTAAAAAAAAATTAAGAGATGCTGATTGCATATTTCATGTTGCAAAGCTACATCACCTTATAAGCAGGTTTTCAATTATGTAGCATTCTTTAAATTAAGATAAAACATATATTTTTAATTGACTGTTTCTACAGGTAACTTTTATGTAATATCTAAAAGGCAACTGTGGTGAAGCTGACAGCTAAGTAAAGTGAGGATCTGGGTTTTTGGGTAGTCAACTTCTCAAGTCAGCATAGTTTCAACTGACAGTACCTGGTGTACCAACCATTTTTAGTTAAAAAATATCAAATACTGCTATATAGAAATAAATTGTCCCCAAAAATCAAAGAACACTGTCAAAACAGCAGGGTCAACCCCCCAGAAAAGTTCCACAAAAGAGACCCTGTTTCACTCAAACTGACTTCCTGTCATGAATAACAATATTCATGCTATTTTGTTTTTGCCTTTAGCGGAGTTGCATTCTGAGTGAAAAATCCTTCAGTTCCTTTTTTCAACTCAGAATAGATTTCAACCTGAATTGGATGAAGGACTCATCTACCTTTCAACTGATGACATGAGTGATCCTTGACCCACTTATGAGAGTGGGTAATAATCTACCTGTATGTCTACTGTTTTTGGTAAACAACTGCCATATAAGAATCAATCAGAATCATCCAATAAGATAATTTCTATTCACAATTTCTCATTGTAATTATTTTTGTACTTTGGCGCCATCTCTCTAGTTATAGATAGAGGGGATTTATGATAACTATCATTCCCAGGGCCTTAAGATAAATCCCTTATTTATCCCTGAAGCCTAAACTCTGACTTAGTATAAACCCAATCCTACTGTTAGGATTTCCTTCTGTGTGGCTTTGCTGCACCCTAGACCGTGCAACAATAGTGCTCACTACAGGGGATGCAATCCCTTTGGTTACCCCCTTTGCAACTACCTTCTTGGTCCTTTGTCTATGTCAATTCAGGACCTGTCTTTGACAGAAGTTTCCAGCCCTCTAATGGAAGAAGATATGGCTAACCTGCCTATCATTCCTAATGTTTGAATTTGTCTGATGGCCCCTCCCTTTGTTGCGTACCCTTTGGGTACTTCTTATTTGGACCAAATCACTTCCGTGGCCCTTGGGCTAGCCCGCAAGATAGCTGCCCACAATCTACAATTCAAGTCAAATTCTACTGAGTATTATGAGATGATAGTTAAACCCAGTATTTTGCATCAGCTCCTTTCAGCATCCAACCCTGCTACTTGCCCAACATCCTCATTTGCCCAACCTTCCTTGATCCATCATCAGACAGTACTGGGATTCCACATCTACAAGATCTCCTCCCTTTATGCTTATATATCTAACCATTGGGAACAGTTTTATGCCTACCCACAGTGGTTATACTCCCTTTTCTCCCTAGTATCTGAAAACCAGAGAGACTCAATCACCTCACAGGCACAACTTACTAAGCCCATCAAACATAGACCTTCTTCTGCCCCTGAGCTTGCCTGCAGACGTCTCCAGGGCTTTCATCAGCTACAGCAACCTTGGCAAACCCAGGTTGACTCTTTACTCAACACCCATTGGCTGAGTTTGAGTGGATTGTTGAGAAAGCCAATGGATTTCATCTCCATACTTCAGAGCAGTTAAAGCATCTAGCCAGAATCACCTCAAAATGTATGTCGGGCATGCAGGATGGATTGATAAAGGAGAAAGCTGCCACAATCACCATCCTCTGCAGATCCAGGCTGGCTTAGACAATCTAACCAGCCCTTCTGCTAAAGATCACCCTTTAGAAGACCTGGAAGACAATAGCAGGAGCTGTGGGAGACTATCCTTTAATGAAATGCTACTACACAAAGCCAAGCTTCTCCAGAAGTCATCCCACAACCTGACCCACAAGTGGCTTTACTTATCACTCAGGCAGCTGCGCTTCAACAGGAAGTCATGGAGCTACAAGAAGCCATCAAAAAGTCTACCAGCACAACAGGGTATTATGGGGGAAGTGGGTGTTGCCCTGGAATTCCTGGGCAACCTTGTATTTAGTTCAATAGATAGTTGTTAAGTTACGCTTTATTATTTGAATGATGAAGAGCTTGGGCAAAGTTGTAAATATGTAAGACATGAAGTCCTGGATTTAAGCCACTTTGATCTGAGTATGAGTAATAATTGTCTTCCTAGAAAATTAAAGATGAGTGCTGAAGATCCAATGTCAATATTAATCAATAAAAGTGAACCTATTTTATTGAGAAAGGGACATTCAATTTTATACTCAGAGGCATGATCCTAGTAGCCTTAGAGGAGGTACTCCAAGGTGCAAGAGGCCAGTAAAGATCCAGAAGGTTCAGATATTGATGCCAACCCATATTTGGGTAAAATGAACTCTACAGGGCAAAAGCAAAAGCAAAGGTGTTTTCTGGGGTCAATCTGCAAACTATCATTCACCAGGCCAATTGAAACCCCTGGTGAATTTGATTTCAAACCAAGAGGTGATTACTCTGACTAACAAGGTCAAACACTTAAAAAAGGACCATGATACTCTGGATAAAAATCTCCAGGAAAAGACCAGGTTTATTGATTATGTCAATGAGAGGTGCTCCCCTTGTTTTTCAATTGTCCCCTATTTGAAATCATAACTGCTGAACTATCAACTAGGATGGCTAATCAAAGGTATATTTTTGGACACTCTTGAACAGCAGACATTCTGTGCTTCTGAGACTGTGATCTGTAACACCAAGACTCTAGTGACTCTGGAAGAGAGTGTTTGGCAGCTTTGGGCCAGGCAATCTCTCACTGAATCAGAACTGATCCCCCTTATATTGATATGGTTGACAGCAATTATGATGGTGCAGCTCTTGAGGCTCACTTCAAGCCTACCTTCAAACATGTGTTTGATCTAAAGACCTCCACTATAGCTGCCTTCATCACCATATATGAGACTGTCATATTTAGGGCTTCTGGAAAATCAAGAAGGAAAACATATTGACCTGCCTCCACTATAACTGCCAAGAATTGATGGTGCCAGAGCTTCCTACCATTACCACTTAAGAGATAATGAAGTGACTTCTGATTGAGAAGTTTGGGGGAGACATCAGCTTATAGGTAAAGAAATACACATTCACACACATTTTGTTCAAGCCTAAGGAAAATATGGCTGAGTTTGCTGATATGTTTTATGTTGAAGAACATCAGTTGATAACAAGTAAACAGCTGACTGCCCACAAAGCCTATACTGCTTGCGCTCAGGCTTTCAAAGTCAACCAGCTCCTATGTCTGCATTTTAAAGCTCATTGGGCTATGCTCACATCTATGAAGAGCATCAAGACTCTCCTCCAGACATGCACTTTGTTGTGTTCTGAGGCGCAGCACAGACACACAACAGGTAATCCTAACCTTAGGATTGGATTCATACTAAGTCTTAGTTATTTGGCAGGGAATATTATTGGATTACCTTGTGGCCCTGAATGGTAAATCTCTACTAGTTGTGGTCTGAGAAAGGCGCCAAAGTACTTGTAAACACAAAGACAGAAATGTAATATGAACTTAAATTTTATTGGGTATAAATATTTGGAATATATATTGTTTAGAAATACCACAAAACAATTCTAAGACAGTAGGATCACTTGCCACAAGCATGAGTGGGGCAAGTGAGTTGCACAGAATAAGGAAACCAAACAGTTAAATTCCCCAGTTTGGAAACAGACTCATTTCAAGGAGCAAAAGCAAAAAGCAAGGGATTTGTCCTTGAAATAACCCAACAGAGACAAAATCAAAGCAGTTTAAATAGCAGCATTCACGACATTGCCCTCATCTAGTTTGGCCTTAGGGGGTAGTACTTGCAGAGAAACTTGGCATGCACTTGGGCAAACAGACAACCACTAGAGAGGAGTTTCATGGTGTACTCTGATCATCATTTGAAGGTTAATTCTGAAGGCCCAACCCACAGTGTATCTAGCTTGTGAGCGCATCCTCCTACCCTATGCTGATAATAGAGAACATGATCTCCAATGCTGAACTCAGGCAAGGGATATATTCCAGCATTGTCAGGAGAGAGCTTGATCATCTTGGTTTTATACACAGAGGTATACACAGTGGCTTTTATGTTGATTATGTTGTTGACTAAGTTTTTTATGTGGGCATCAGGGTCTATGGCCTTTTCAGAGGAGATTAAGGGACCCCCAGGAGCAACAGAGTGGTGGCCTTGTGCCCATACAGCATATCAAAGGGGGAATACCCCAGACACAATGTTTTCTGAGGCAATAGGCAAAGAGAGAAGCAGTTAAATATAGATTCCAGTTTGCAGCATCAGAGTAAATGAGCTTTAACATGAGGAAAACCAAGGTCAAATTAGCATGCTCTACAGCCCTGTTAGTAGAAGAGTTATAAGGAGCTGAGAAGTATTGATGAGATCCCAGAGCCTTGACAACAGAAGTCACTAACTTAGCATTGATGTTTGTTCCATTGTCTGACAACAACACTTGAGGGCAGCCATGGCAATAGAATACATTTTGCAGAAGGAAGACCACAGTTGTCTTAGCAGTGATATCCTTAGTAGGGAGAGCTTCTGCCCATTTGCTTAAATGATAAACAGCAATCAGGATTAAGCAGCAACCTGAGCAAGAGCATGGTAGATGCCCTACAGTGTCAATACTGACAGTGTAGAAGGCTTTCTGCGGAGGGACTAGCTTGAACTTGTGAGAGGCAGCTCAAGGTCATTGGAGCTGACAGTCATGCCAATTAGCAATGATGTCTGGAATCAGCAGGTGGAGGTTCTCCCAGAAATAGTTCTTCTGGAGCCAGTCATGGGTTTTTGCAATGCTTCCATGTCCAGTCTCCTTATGAGCTTGGAGCACCAACAAATGGGAAAGGCTAGGGCGTACATAGGGCAGGTATTGATCATGCACCTTTTTGAAGAGCTGATTGTCACAAATGAGCGTGCTCTCAGATAGCTTAGAAAAGGAAAGTTTGAATCTCTTCAGTCTTGTTCTCCTAAGAAGAAAAATATCTGATTAGTTCATATAAATAATCAGTTTCAGCAGGGTGTAGAGCAAGGATAGGCATTTGGGACAATTCATCAGAATTTTGGTATTAGATCCCGGAAAAAAGTAGCACTGTGAAGTCATAGCCCTGCAGGAAAAGGGCCATCTAGCTAATTGTTCTTCTGGTTCCTTGAGCTGCTGCAGCCACTTTAGAAAAGCGTGATCAGTGACCACAGTTAAATGAGTGCCATAAAAATAATGACAGAGTTATTTAACTGCATGCAGTACAGCAAGGCATTCTTTCTCAGTGACACTATAGTTCTTCTCATGTTTTTTGAGGACACAATAAGTATGAAATACATGGTAAAACACTCCTTCATCATCTAATTGGACCAGGATGGCCCCAATAGCTAGGTTTCTAGCATCTGTGTAAAGTATGAATTCCTTATCATAGTCAGGATACATCAAGATGGGAGCCTCTTTGAGTTTTTGCTTAAGAGTTTCAGAGCCCAGAATTCCCTGGACAAAAAGCTGGCCTTCCTAGAGGCAAAAAACTCCACAGCTTGGGAACCCTTACCAAGTATCTCCCAGAGTGAGAAAACCCCCTTTCAACTAAAAAATGGCTCAGGATTTGAGAGGCACACAAGCCTCAAATCCCTGGCTTCAATTCTATTATTGAATTTGGGCCTCTCAACTATCAGGAAACAGTACATTGGGAGAGTGATTGTTTGATTGTGCAATAGGGCGCTTAATTGCTTGCAGGATCTATAAATAACTGTGGCACCTTAGCATGCTGCAGTTAAAGAAAAGCTCATGCTATACCAACCAATGAGCACCCACCTCCTGGCCCAAGTACACAAATTCCAGTGAAAATTGTAAGTTCAACTGAAATTGATGCCATCAAATCTCTGGTGGCACAAAAGGCCACAAAATTACCAGTAAGTATAAGTAGTGAGGAGGAGAAGCCCTCCTCACTGTTGACATCTTAATAAACAAGTTTATGCCTAGAAATTGTTATCTTATTTCAGGAATTGTCTATTTTTGCTCAAATTTAATTATTCTCTTTACATCTATTCAGGAATCCACAACTTAATATAAACTTGCTTATTCATACCCTCTTGTCTATACTTCTGCTACCTCAGTCAATCCACCCCATGCTTTTGACTTGGAGTATTTACACCCCCATCATCTGGATCTACTGCCTGCTATTAAGGAGATTCCTAATGCTCTCCCCCTACCTAATGCTCCTCCTGTCCAGGACTTCAGTAAGTTGGGGCTTGTATACATCATCCTATTGGGGCTGACCAACCAAGTTGTGCCCCATACTGGGAGTTAGCGCCCCCTAACTACTGCAGTTAACTACCTGGTCCAAATTGCGCCTATTGTGTACATGGCCTACAAGGCCCAGCCTGCCTCCCCCTGTGGAGTCCAGTTGGACTCTGGTATGGGCCGTGACAAAGAGTCTCAAAGGCCTGTTGTTGACTAGCAGTCCATTTGAAGGAGACACTACATAAAAGTTGAACCAGAGGCTCACTAGTATCAGAAAATTCAGGGATAAACTGTCTGTAGTAACCCATCATGCACAGGAAAACTTTTACCTATTGAAGGTTGGTGGATGGAAGCATTTTGACAATGGCCTCAAATTTCTTGGTCATAGGGCAAATCCCAGTCTGGGTTACTTCATGGACCAAGAATTCATGGCGTTCCTTGAAGAAGGCACACTTAGATGGCTTTAACTTAAGTCCAGCTTCACAAATCTTTATGAACACTTCCTTAAGATGGGCCAGGTGTTTGGTAAAGGTAGCACTAAATATGATGATGTCATTAAGGTACACGAGGACACAAGAGAGCTTTATATCTTGTGAGATGGAGTCCATAGCCTGTTGGAAGGTAGCAGGGACATTGCATAGCCCTTGCAGCATACAGGTAAGCTCAAACAGCCCTTCAGAAGTGATAAGCGCGGCTTTTTGCCTATCTTCAGGGGAAAGGTCAACTTGCTAGTAACCAGATGCCAAGTCCATAGCTGAGAAGAGCTTGGTGCCTCCAAGGCGGCAGAGAGCATCATTGATACGTGGCAAGGGGTTAAAATCCTACTTGGTTAAGGAATTTAACTTTTGATATTCCATCACAATGTGGCAACCTCCATCCTTCTTCTTCAGTGTGAGCAAAGTGAGGCCCATGGACTTTTGAAAAGAGCAATTTACCTAGTGTCTAATAGTTGTTTGAGATCCTTAGATACCTGAGTGTCTTCTACTTGACTATGGTGGTAAGGTTTAGCTCAGAAGGGGGAAGCATCACCAGTATCAATTTGATGAATAACTCCTTTAGCTAGATCATAATCAGTGTGATCTTTAGCAAATATATCTGAAAACTGGTCTAGAAGGTTGAGCACCTCTTTCTGTTGGACTTAGGACAGTTTCTGGAAGTTCTGAGCAGTAAACAGATATAGCACCTGTGGCTTGTCTTCAGGTAAATTAAAGTCCTGGAACTTACCAAAGGGATGTA